>VMRN01000157.1:42822-56643 GCA_010277015.1 Poeciliopsis turrubarensis | reverse complement strand
AACCAGAACTAAATCATCTGAATCCGAACCAGAACTAAATCATCTGAATCCGAACCAGAATTAATTCCCCATCTGATTTCACTTTTTATTATTAATGAAGCAAAAAACTCCATTTCTTTCTCCGTGCAGATTTTAGTATAAAAGTATTTTGGGGAATTTTATGTGCCTGATTGAAGCTGGAGGAAAATATTTTGTGGTTTTCAACATGTTTTAATTGTAAAAATCTGAAAAGTGTGGCGGGCCTGTGCATTTACTCAAAACTTTCAAATAATAATTGAAAGAAGTAATCAGAACCGTTTGCTTTAAGATTTCAAAGAGAATTTTTTGTCTGTAAATGAAGGTCAGTAAAAGTTGACCTTTGTTTCTGTTTTTGTTAAACAAGTTGATGTTTTCCTCTCTGGATTTCATCTCACATCGCATCCTGAAATGTTTCTCTCCACTTTCTGCCCTTCCTCTGTCAGAGTTGATCACATTTCGGCCGTTAAACGTTCGGCTGCAGCAGCAGCAGCAGCAGCAGCAGCAGCCGAGGCGCTGAAGGTCGCTGGATTCTGCAGCTCTGACCCACTAAACGCTCCGCCGTCCTTTTCCTGAGCTGAAAGGTTGTTAGAAAGCAGGTCACTCCATCAAATGAGTCAGAGGCCTGCCTATTTTAGACGAGCATCATTTAACTGCTGCTTGTCCAGGAGGATGCTGCAGAAGTAGATCACTGCTGCAGATGTGGCTCCAAACTGGTCCAAACTGGTTCAAACTGGTCAAAAACACATCAGAGGCTGAAACTTTTAGAAACTCACAGGAAAAATGCAGACATATTCTGCTTTTGCTTCTTTGTCCTACATTTTTATGCCACACAAAACCTGATTTAATGCAGATAAAACAAACGATCAGTTCTCATCCACAGAAATAACTTTAACAGGACCCGCCTGACAGCACGAAGTAGGCCAAGGAGAAACTGAGGCACTGTCTAAAAGTTGAACAGTTATTATTCATGTCAGAAATGTTCTGTCCTGTTAAAATGATTGAAAATTCAAGATAATTTGTTTTGTGAACCTTTGCTGTTGATTTTTTGTTCTTCATTTGAAACTGTTGACACTTTGACATGGAGTAAATTTTCTAAGGTAAACTCATTCGATAGCTGCAGTCAAACATGGTGGTGGCAGTATGGTGCTCTGGGGATGATTTGCTGCTCAACTTGGGAAACTTTCAGCAGAAAATCCACCCAGAGGCTGAAGCTGAACATTTCTGCGTCTGCTGACTTTTCCAGGCAGATCTGTTGGCTTGGTTGGGTTTTTCTCTTGTTTTCTGAAATCCTGCCGATCTGATTTGCTCCAACAGGAACTTCTCCCCTGCTGACGCTGGGTTCATGAATATTGAATCTGGTTCTGAATAAAAGCAACTTCCCGCTTGCTCGGTGCGCGTCTTGTTTTCTCCACAGTGCAGAGATGGGGACGAAGCCGGATCGCTAAAAATACCTCGTGGGCCGCATTCTGTCGTCAGCGGAGCGCCGCGCAGTCCTTTAATGAAAGTAGGGTAGCTCCCCAGGCCCAGCCATCCACTGGTGGTGTGATCCATATTTTATTAATAGCGGCGCGCTCGGCTGATTGATACTGTGGGTTTAAAGCGAGTTCTGCTAGGTGGGACTGCGGGCCGCTGAGATTTGCCAGCTCAGAAATCCTTAAAGACCGATTTATTTCCAACCTGATTAGAGGTGTTTATTGACCGGCCAAGTTGGGCCGCCAGCTCCGTCTCTGACTCGTGTCAGCCGCTAAGTGGCTTATATCGGCTCGACAGAAACCAGGATTTGGCCATCAGGTTTGAAATATTCATGAGGACAAAAGAGAGGAACAGAAAAGAGGATGGAAGACAGAAACAAGGAAAAGGAGGGAAGGAAGGGAAAAGAGGACAAATCGACCGAGGACTGGATTCTGGGACAGCCGGGGTGAATTTAAAGGTGGAGCCGTCTAGTTTGGACTCAAACAACCTTGAGACGGAAAAAATAAAACAAAATATTCGCAACGTTTAACGAGCACAGAAGAAGAAACGGGAACAGCGACAGCTGATTGGACGAGAGGAGGAGAAACAGGAAGAGATTTCCATCTCAGCACACAGAAACCACAGAGGGGGAGGAGAGAGCAGGAGGATGGCTGAGGTCAGGGTCCGTTAGGGAGGATGGAGCGACCCATGAAACGGGCCCTGTCCCTTTAAATGGAGCCACAGGACGGGAAGATGCATCTCAGGTTTGAGCAGCAAAGTATGTTGGGGGCGACCACGGAAAACCAAACCCGACCTGGTGGAGGCGGTATGATGCTGCGGGACTGTGAGGCACATCAGGTTTCTCATGGTTTCCGCTCACATACTGCAATCATCTTCCTTCACAGAGGCACCAATTAAACGGAAAACAGACAAACCTCATCAGTTTGTGTTTAACTCCAGGAAGTCGTGAAACAGAAAGAAAAAACTCAGTAAAGTCACTAATTTCAAACTATTTGTTCCAGATTTGAAGCAAATAGTTAGTTCACCCTTAGTTTAAGGGTGAACTAATAACTAATAACCTAATAATGAATTCATTGTGTGTTTCTGTAATCCACAGATTCACCAATCGACATGCTTCGTTTTGGATCTTTGACCAGTTTACAGAACTGGTCCAGTTTCAGCATCTCAGTCCAGCAACAATCCACCTGCTGAAGGACGTTTTTGGTCTCTGGCACCGAATGCTAGCAGCAGCTATCGCTATTAGCCGCTATAGCTAGCAAACTGCCAACAAATCTATTCTAATCCGTCTCACTTCTTATCTGATTTGGATAAAATATGCTTCCCATCAGAGACAGACTTTCTACTCCATATCCTCCCAGACACTAGGGGGCAGAGTCGAGCACATGAGGTAACGGCTCAGACGTTGGGAGCAACATGGCGCCTTCAGTGAGAGCTGGTGGTAAATTTGGACCATCTCCCCTCTAATCAGGATCTACATGCTGGAAACTTGGACTCAGCAGTTATGGGACATGTTCATGAAACAAATCAGAAACTGACAGATGATTTGGACAGCAACATTTAAAGTGTCTCGAGATGGACATGAAGAGCGTCCTACTGGTTTCCAGTGGGGCTAAACTGGAAGGGGAAGGATGGGGATGGTGGTGAGAAAGTGGGAGGAGGAGAGGGGGGAGGGTGAGCGGGGGGGACGAGGCCGAGAAAGCAAGGAGAGAAAAAAAGAAAGTGGTGGGGAAAAGAGATATACAGCGAGAAAAGGAAGCAGCAAGTGTTGACAGTGAGGAGAAGAACCTCCAGCCGCCGCAGCAGGGTAAAGACCTGAGACAAGATGGCCGCCGCGTCACAGCTTCATAAATATGTTCAGAAAATAATGAGCGATTCTGACAAACTGTAAAGACACTGTCTGACCAGTAGGAGGCAGCAGCGTTAACAAATAAAACTCCAAAAAGCAGAGGAAGCTGAAGACAGCGCAGACAGAAATCAGTTTCCCAAATAAATCCCAACCGAATCACGGTTCAGAATGTCTACTTTCATAAATCCAAAATATTAGAAATAAAATACAGACTGAGAAGCTCAGAGCGAAGCTAGTTGCTATTGGCTAGCATTTGGAAAGCAGCCAATCCGGAAGCAGCATTCAGTTTCCTGGTGCTGATTGGTTGAAACACCAACAGCAGAAATAAGCAGGATGTAAATGTTAGCTTGTCCCGCTAAAACCGTTTCTACTGAGTTTATTAAAGGGTTTAAGGCGTGCTTAGTGTTTAACTAGAAACAGGAAGTTCATAAGAATAATGGTGAATTCTAACTAAATTCATGGATTTTGATTCAGACAATATTTCATGAGAACAGACTCACTGCATAAGCAAGCCACACTTTTTAGATTCCTGTTGTGACAGATCAACATTTGTGTTGCAGTGAAATGTTTCTGTGACGGCTGTGATGTGACGTAACTGAACATTAAATGGAACATTTTTCAGAGCAGTGAAGGAGAGCGAACCGCCTGCGCTCTGCTTCCTGACCTCCGTCACTAAATGCTAGTCGGTTTGGAAACAAGCTGAAATATTCTCCTCACTTCATAAAATCATGCCGCCGCGTCTGAATTTACTGGAGAGGAAAACAATCTCACAATGTTCTCCAGATGATGAAACACATTCAGCTCAACATTTATAACGTTTCAAATAAAACGACATCCAGGGACGACTCCGAGCTTCTCACATGTTTGATTCGGTGATGGCGAGAATAAAACTTCTGCTTCGACTCGGCTGCAGATCTAATGACCAGAGCTGAAAGAATCGTTTGCTGCAATGACTTCTGGGAAAATTTGTTACCGTTGGGAAACTGATGGGTGGAATAAAGTTGTGTTATTCAAAGACGCGTTAATGGAAATCAATCTGGTTGCTCGTCTTCGTGGTCATCATGATCCCCTCAGATGTTATTTAGTCTTTGACCTGCAAGCTTTAACCTCCATGAAAGAGTCTCATAAAGTGGGCGGATTATTTATGTCTGAACCCAGAGGATCAATCTGGTGCAGATATGAATCTATTGTTTCTTATTTAAGTTCGGTTTGTCAGAAGCAGTTCTCCTCTGACGCAGCCATTTTGGCGAGCTGCAGCAGCTGGAGGCCCTTCGGCTGTTTCATCAGCATGAGGAGCTTCAGGATGGAGGTGGGTCAAAGTGGCGGTACCTCTGCTGAGCCCGTCGGGCCCCCGGAGGATCCGGCACTCCTCGATCTGGCCGAACGCGGAGAACATGACCCGGATGTCGTTCTCGTTGCACTTCTTCGACACCATGCCGATGAACAGCTTCCTGTCTTCCACAGCTGCAGGAGAAGACACAGAAACATTTACTGGTTCATGTCATAAATGATCAGTGCTGGGGTTAAATAAGTACACCCTGGTTCAGTTCAGTTACGGAACCGTTCACGATCCAGTTAAATGATCAAAGCAAAAAACACACAAACATACAGAAACTGTCATAGAGACGGTTTATCTCGCACTTTCTCTGAAGGTCCAACAGCATCACTTCTTCACGTCGATGTCTGGACTTTGACTAGGCCGCTTTTAGTCAACATGCAAACTGAAACTATTTTCTCCAGAATCCTAAAGTAGTTTGGTTTTTAATCCTGTCTGAGATTAAGATGGGAATGTGTGGAATAAAACCAACATGAAGCTCAACAAAAAGACAAGAGGAGCTATGACCTTTGACCTCAGGCTGCTGGGATCAGGGTCAGACAGGAAAATGTTTGGTTCCCTACAGTAAGGGACCTTATTGAGATCTTTTAAATAAATGTTGAATTTTTGTTTATGTCATATTTTAGTCGTGATTTAAAAAGCATTTCTAGAACATCTGATAGAAAAATCACAATTAAAAATTGCATCGTGGTTTGAAAACCCAGAATCGAATCGTTAGAAACTGAAAGATTTTCATCCCTGCTGACGTCCAGATCTTTCTGACCACAGCAGGAACATTTTTATCCTTTTCTTTGGAAACGTAACGTTAACCGTTAAGTTTGTCGGAAGGGGAAATCGTTTCCTCCTGTCTGACATGTTTCCTCTCGGCAGAGCGACCGGCCTGCAAACGGCCCGATTACCGTTCCTTCCAGAGCTGCTGATCCGTTAACGAAGCGCTTTAATTAGCCGCTCCTGGGGAATCTGCTGAAGTTAAACCGAATCTCAAGCTGATGGTAAATAATGAAAAAGCTCAGAACAAAGAAAAACGTTGAAACAGATGAAAAGTTAAAAGAAATGACAGAAAGAAAGAAAAAAGAGACTTTGTGTGTTTCATCATGCTGTGATCGATGCCTGATTATCACTTCAACCCCGAGACTCAACCTGGTGGAAGGAGCGGCGGCGGCGGCGGCATGCTGCGGGCCGGCGGCGGCATGCTGCGGGCCGGCGGCGGCGACGCCTTCACTCCACATCCAGCGTAAGGTTAATCCAATTCATTTTTAATGAGGAAGCTGTCAGCTCCTTCCACCAGGCCGGGTAGATAAGCGCTCGCTCGCTCGCTCTCTGGGAAATCAATAGCACACTTGTTTATTTTGCTGTTTGACTCGTTTGTGTGTTTAAGGAGAAAAAAAGAAGAAACAACAAACCGACGGGATTCGCTGTCAAGATAAGAGGCGCTTTAAGAAGCTGTGGCTGCTCTGCGGGCGGCGTGTCGGTGTGTGAGCGCATCACTCCAGAGGATGATTAGCACAAGTCTAACAGCAATGTAATTAATTTACTCTGCGTCGATAGAGGGGAAGGAGAGCAGATATCGTTACAATTGACTGTTTCTGCTCGGCGTTCGAGGCGTGCCGGCAGGCGGCGAGGCGATAAGCACTCACGGAGACGGAGTCAGCGTTGCATTGTGGGAGAAAGCTTCAAGAACCGCCTGCGGACCCTTCAGGGCAGGAAGAACCTGAGCCGTTTTCCCCGTTTTCCCCGTTTTCTCCTCGCTGACTGAACTGATCAAACTCGCCGCCGCCGTTCGTCAGCGCTAAAGCAGATCTAACAGCGGGTTTATTAAAGGTCGTTTCTGTTAAACGGATGGATATGTATCCCTCGTCAGGCTCCATATTTCACCCTTCCAGCTGCGAGCCACAGCTTTTTATTGAGTCCCTCCCTCCTCGCCCCGACAGTTATGTCTTATAAAGTCACAATTCGCCATATTTCAGTGGAGCGGATGATGGCTTTTCTAAGGATTCCTTTCTTCTGTTTTTTTTGGGTCTTGCCGGCAGAACTTTGGGCTCCTGATATGCCGCCAAAAAGCAGCGTCGTTGGGTCGTAGCCCTTTATTTCCAGCTCTAGTTTTATAGCTTTCATTATCACGTTCTGCTCAATTGCTCTGCTTTAAGGGTCATTTCATCAAAATTACAGAAACGCACATTTACTCCACTTAGCCAGGCAGATAAATTAGATGTAATTTGCCAAAATTTCTGCTATCTGTCACTGATATTTATCCTTTTTTCTTAAAAAGTTAATAAAAGTCTAATTTGAGGTCCACTGTTTATCCAACCAAAGTAATCGTACATCTGTTCTTGTGAAATTAATCATTATTTGCTTTTTAACATCTTAAAGGATTAAAATGAGATTTTCTGTAGAGTCTGAGCGACAACAGGAGCGTCTCCGACTGAATGTTTCTTTAATTCATTTCTGTTTGCATTAAAATCGGACCAGGCTCCTTATGCAAAGTCCCAAACCAGAAGAAAAACTTTCATGTTTACATCAATAAGCTTGGAGGTTCAGCTCAGGCTGTAAGAGCAACATGGATTTTAATGTGGAGTTAAAACATAAAAATGGTGATTATGTTGGTTTATTTGACCTTTAAGGCAGAAAAAACTGAAATTTAAAGCAACCAGCTTCAATGTACAGAGTTGAGTTCTGGGATCATTTTTATTTTTGTTGTATCGTTTTATGCTGATGATATTATAGTTTATCTTGCATTGAATACCACCGGATGGCTCATATTTTTAGCTCAAGTTTGGAAAAATTGGATTCAAATCTGCTAAAAAAAATATAAAAACATAAAAAATATATGTTATTTCTATGGTTTTATTTTGATTTTTGCTCATTTGTCAGAAAGTTTTAGCAGAAAACGTTGCAGGACGAGTCGTCACCTTGCAGACGATTCGAACTCAGAACATCCTGCTGTGGGATTAAAATTGCCCTCTTTATTTCTGGTTCTGGTTTTATAGCTTCATTATTATGTTCTGCTCAATTACTCAGACTTAAGGGTCATTTCATCAAAATTACAGGAGCTCACATTTACTCAGCTCAGCCATGCAGATACATTAGCTGCAATTTGCTAAAATTTCTGATCTCTGCCAATGATATCTATTATTTTTTCCCAATAAGTTCATAAAAGTCTAAATTGAGGTCTGCTGTTTCTGCAGTCAAAGTAATCATCCGTCTGTTCCTGTGAAGTTGGTCATTAATAATCTTTTTTAACCTTTTGAATCATGACAATGAAATATTGTCTTCTTTCAGAGCACCTAAAAATAATTAAGTCGCCTTCAGGTTTTTCAGAAACAAGAACTAAATTTATAAATTGTCACTTTTTTGTATTAAAGTTTCAAACATGTAGAAATGAAATAAAATAATCAGAAATGTGGGTTTGTTTTTATCTCCATTGTTGAAGATTTTTAATTAAATCTATGCCAAGAAAACTTTGTCTTCCTTTCAAGTAGCCAGACTTTAGTTTCACCTTTTAAAGACTCTTCAAAACTTCTGAAGGTCTCTGAGATTTTCTGCAGTTATTTCACTCAAATTCACACACTGACCTGCTTACATCACACATTTGATTATTTCTATGCAGACGACGTCCAGATTTATCCACCAGAAACCAAACGTTAAACTCAGCGTCTGTTTGATGACAATAAGTCTTAGATTAAGTTTTATTTTTCCTCGAAATGATAATAAAACTGGAATAATTTTGTTCAGGCATCACATCAATCAACTCCTTGACATTTATTCCACTTTTCTCCACTCATCTGTTCAATATTGCCCTATTTAACAAAGTCAAGTCGGTCATGTGCTGTTCACTAATCTTACCCTATTTAAGTTATGGTGCAAAAATCTGGGGCAATAATTACAAACCTGCACTGCAGGGAATAAAAATACTACAGAAGAGGGATAAGAATAATCCATAAAGTATTAGAAAACTTTAACACGGTTTATAAAGTCTAAATTATTAAAGTTTATTGATATCGTGAAACTACAGAAGATTCTTTACAAAAGCAAAAATAATTTACAGTTTACAAGTTATGTGGGAAACAGTTTGAAATTTTACTACTGGAAAATCTGAGACAAACTGGAATAAATTGAATAATAAAATGAGAAAATATCCAAACAAAAACCTGTTGAAATGATCACATAAACACATGATTATAGCTGAATATATGAGATTATTGTTGGTGTTTTTGTTTCTGGAGAAACGTAAAGACTTGACTCTTCATCCATGTTAAATAATGTTAAATCAACAGCATGTCGATGGATGAGCTGATAAATACAAGCTCAGATTTTATTGTTTGTTAGAAATTTCTGGTAATTATTGAGTCGGATATGAAATGTTTGAAAATGAGTCATTTTCAAATAAAACAGTTTTGGTAAGCTAATTATTTTTTCCTCAGTCTTACTGGCTATTTGTTTTTAAAAACCTGATTATAAATGTAATAAATATAAGATTATGTCGGTGGCGAAGGAGTGGGATAATTCATAAGTTTATAATTATCTCTTAAATATGTAAAACGAAAGTTTTGACCTTATGATTCATACTGGAAGTTTTATTTAGCAGATATTCAAAAATAAACCAAACTCTGGGTTGATGTTTGAAGACTGACTAGTTGGACAACCAAAGCAGATCCGTGGGTTAGAATGGTCTAGTCAAAGTACACAGCTGAGAAAGTGAAAATGGATGTTGTCTGTTGTGGCTGAGGCGGGTTTGTTCTGCACAGAGAAACGGGTCTGCATGTGTGGATGAAGTGAGCGAGAGGCGGCCGCTGCGGGGAGCGACACCAGTTCATCACCGGGCCAAAACCATTCAACTGGCGCTGACCTCCTTCCAAAGCACCTCAATAATTTATGACACGCAGAAGAGAGAAAGATATAGACACAGAAATATCAGCATTTCCTCCTCTGTCTCTCTTTTCAGCATCTCTGCTTCAATCTTTTCTCTTCCCGTCTTCTCTGCAAGTCAAGTGAAGCAGCTATTACCAGGCAAATTCAAAAACAGCTCCTGATGTGTGTGTGTGTGTGTGTGTGTGTGTGTGTGTGTGTGTGTGTGTGTGTCCTTGTGGCCACTCACCATTAGATTTCTCACTGTCTGCAGGTTTCATCTGAATAGGGTGATGCATCTGTGGAAACAAAAGAGGGGCAGACAGAAGAAAAACATTAAATATCACCTTGACACATGCATAAATACAGAGCCGCAAAATGCTTCAGCTCCCTCATGTGCAAATTAAATCTGAATATCATTCAGAGGCAAATGTCAATGCAAGCAAACGCTTTGGTTTCTCATAAACACTTCAGTCCGGAGGGCAGGAGGCGTGGAATCAAACGGAGTCATGAAAGCAGCAGAGAGACGCTAAAAAGCAAACGGAAGAAGACGACGACGGTCAAGGACGGGAAAATGAAGAAGGACGAAAAGACGAAGAAATAAAAAAAGAAAAATCGGGAAACAGGCAGAAGTTCAGAGCTACGATAACGAGAATAAAAAAGGTGAAAATCACTTCATTCAGTGATTACAGAGAGCAGAGTTCATTGATATGCTGGTGCTGCGATTATTCAATTTTACTAATAATTCATCCAACATTCATTGTTTCTATTTTATTCCTAGGAACACAAAGATCACCTGAACAAGAACAAAATGTTTAAATTTGGTACAACCTGTTAGACTGCGACCAGAACTTCATGATCTGATCCACCTCCATCTGCTGTGGTTTTGAGTCAAACCAACCAAATGCTTTAACCAGCCTGTTCCCCTCCTGGCCTGTGGGGGCGCTGCACCAACAACCACTGCAGGAAACGACACTAAAACCTCTGAAGACGCTGAGAGCAACTTCCTGTTTCACCAGATGGAACAAGATGGAGGCGTCAGAGTTTAGTGCTGGAGGATTTCTCTTTAGTCTTTGGCTGAAGACCAGGAGCCATTTCTGCTGCTAGCGCTAGGCTAGCACGTTAGCTTTGGCTGGATTTACCCAGAATGCCCTGCGCTGTAGTACACTTCCTGCTTTTGGAGCGCTCTCTGGTCCGCTTGGCGTTCACATTCAAACCAAACCAGAGTTCACTTCAACTGAGGTCAGAGTTAGCTTAGCATCCACACCTCACCAACCGAACTGGACCGGCCTTTCTATGCAAACAGACTGGAGTTGGATAAAACGGACCGAACAGGACTGGTGTGAATCTCCTCAGGCTCCTACATCGCAGGAACATCAAGACTCTCCCGACTGAACAAGCAAGAAAGAATATTTTAAATTTTGCCTCACTGACTGACGCTCTGGGCGCCGAGCCGCATCAACCATGACCTTAAGCAGCGGTGCTCAAACTTTTCACCAGCATTTTGTTTTCTATGTTTACCTGCTAAATAAAGAAACTGAGCTCAGAATAGTTATAGACATATTTCTGCAGACACATAAATGAGTAAATTACTGTAGATTTAAGACAATTTTTTTACCTGGCAGATTTGCCAATCAAAAAGAAAGTATATCTGCATATATATATATCTATACATATAGATATATATACATATATCTATATGTATCATTTTAGCAACAAGAACAGGAAGTGAGTCACTCCTGCTTTATAAAATGGACGTGTTTCATTTTAGTAAAAACCTCTGAATGTTTGTTTCCTATTACTATTAAATTAAAATATGTTAAAATTTGACCCCAACATTGTTTTTAAATGTGAATCTGCATCATCTAAAACAAATTTAGACCATTCTCGACCCAGGCCCATCCAGAATCATTTTGAGGGCCACAAATGGCCCATGCGCCACACTTTGGACACCCATAACTGCAGCCTGCGCTGCTGCAGTTGCAGTCAGCTGTGGAGCGCCGGGTAAAGCGGAGCAGCGGTGTGAATATGCTTTAAAAGCAGGCGGTTTCTGCCGGATGTGATGAGGATAAAGACGTTTGTGTAAGCAGCATAAATACTGTCTAATGTACACTTCCACACTCCCATTCATCTCTGTGACGCACAAAGAGCAGTTTAATAGAGCCGCATGATGGATGCGTTTTCAGCTCGTGGCTCGTCTTTCATGAAAAAACAAGAAAACACTTTAAGCGATGAGACGGCTTTGTCACCTCGCGCGCCCGGCTGAACCCTCTCCTCTTATGTCCCGTTTTTATTCCCTCCATCTCTCTTTCCTTTATGGGAGATTATGTGGCTGTTTGATCTGCGGAGAGACGAATGACAGTGATTCTCCAAATCTAGCCCGGTATCAATCACACTCAGAGTCAAATACCAGCCGCGAGGGAGTGTGTGTGCAGGTGTGTGTGTCGGCGGTGTGTGTGTGTGTGTCGGCGGCGGTGTGTGTGCCCTGTCTCACCCATTACGCCCCTGGGCTCAGTCACGCTGTGACAGAGGGCTTTGATCTTCCAATTCTATCACACACCTTTATCCCAACTCTCCCCCGTCTTGCTCTCTTCCTTATCATCCTCACTCTGACATTTTTTTTCCTTCTCACTGGCCTATTTCACACACAATGACACACACACATTAGATCCACTGATCAGTTCCACGCGCCGCCTCAAGGGGGCAGTCAGCTGAAAATTTAGAGTGAAACAAATAAATCACAGAACAAAGAAATCCAAAGATGGAGAAGTATTTGCACACCGACAGATTTCCCCTGTTTTTACTTTTTTAATGTGTTCCAGATAAAACTGTAATAATGTTTGCATCTTTTGAGGAAAATAAGCTGCAACCTCAATAAATTGATAAAAAAAAACATGGACTGTTGTTACATAAAGCAATTCAAAAAATCCCACAAATACAACGTCTGTAATTAATGATCAGATTTACCAAACCACAGAGAGAAAAATAAACAACATTTTCAATTCAAACACATGTTTAAGTGCTAACTTACTGAATTAATACACCATAAAGTCATTTATGGTTTTAAATCTGTTCTTCAACCACCAGAGATTCAGGAAGTCCTGATCATTCAGGAAACTTGGATTTTGAATGCTAACATTAGCATGAGCAACATGGTTAGCATTGAGATGCTATTTTAGGCTTGATTAGTTTCGCTGATAAGCTAACGTCGTTTAGCACAACAATATTTTTTTCCAGTATCCAATCAGAAATGGATAAAACCGGCTTCGTTCTCATCGGTCAGCTGATGTGCGCCAGTATCACGGCTGTACCAGAAACACACAAATACAAAGGTTCCAGCTTTAGACTTTTGTAATTTCAAATGCTGAAGTCATATAAAACACAAAAACCTTCTGCAGTCTATTAAGAAGAGACGAGCTTCATCCAGGCCTGATCCAAAACTCAACAAATAAACACATTATTTTAATAGGGTCTGTATGACAACACGAAGTAGGTCAAAATATCTCAATCTACGATGCACTAAATATGAATACGAACCTTCCCCGGAGGCCAACCCACCAGCATTACTGCATCATCGACTCATGCAGGAGGTCCAGAAGAAAGCAAAGGTCAGAGGTCACGATTCAACAATAAGAAAGAGAGACCAGAACCACCAAAATAACAAAAAGACCGGTCTCACATTTACCAGAAAACATCTCAACCATCCTCAGGACTTCTGGGAAATTCAGCTCACACTGAATGACAACAAGATGGCCGCTACAGTAGAACACGGTGGAGGCAGAGTGGTGATCTGGGGTGGGTCTTGATACTTGCTTGCATAAAGTGAAGCTCACTTTAGTTCTGCAGCAGAAAAATGATCCAAACAACTCCAGGTAGTCCTCCTCCGAATGGCCTAATCAAAACCTTGGCTTCTGTCTGACTGAGATCCAGCATCACCAGAATGGTGATACTGGAAAGCCTTCCTTCGTTTCTGAATTTAAATGAATCTGGAAAGCAAAACATCCAGACATAAAGAAATGAATGAACTTTATGTATTTGTAGTTTTCTTGGCCTTCGAGTTCTTTTGACTCATCGTCTTTTCTCCAACCTGTTTTTCGGCTCTCACTGAGCTCCGTACTCTGCAGAACGCTAGAAATCAGACAGCAGCAGCAGCAGAGACATGGAGCCCCTGCATCAAAGACAGAAAAAGTGACACAGGGTCATAAAGGCTGGACAGACATGGCGGCGCGGCCCCGACGGGGCCGCGCCGCCGCCTCGGGGCCGCGCCGCCGCCTCGGGCCTCAGGGCCGCGCCGCCATGTCTG
>VMRN01000157.1:19919-35175 GCA_010277015.1 Poeciliopsis turrubarensis | reverse complement strand
AGCGAGGCGTTGCACATTTAGAGCGAGGCGTTGCACATTTAGAACGAATCGTTGCACATTTAGAACTAGGCATTGCACATTTAGAACTAGGCATTGCACATTTACAGTGAGGCGTTGCACATTTACAGCGAGGCGTTGCACATTTACAGCGAGGCGTTGCACATTTATAGCGAAGCGTTGCACATTTAGAACGAATCGTTGCACATTTAAACATCGATTTCAGTGTCGTTCATGTCACCTTTTGTCGTTAGCGCAGCTAGCGTATCGCCGCCCTCCTGTCGTTTTCTGTCGGCCTCATAATCAAATTACTTCTGAACAACGCTGTTGTGTTAGCTTTGTTGGCTAAAAATGTTGCATATGTTTTTTTCTGGATGTACTTACTTGCCCCAGCTGCAGGGGGCAGAATAGGGCGGGGTCAACTTTAAACCGTTTCCATTGGATAATTCTCCTTAGTTCCAAATGTCCAGTTTGACTCTCAGTGGTTTTATTCCTGCAGTGCAGTTAGCTTATGTAACCTTTTAGCATTAGCTTATCAATAGAGGCTGTGAAATTGTAACAAACATATTAAGTTCATCGTGAATCACCCTGAATTAAACCCCAACGTTAATAAATGCATCAGTTTTTGCTGGATTTAATTGTTTTTTCACTGCTTTCCATGATATGTTTTTGTCCTTAGGAGCCAATTTGAGTTTTTATGTCACTTAGGTGGTTTAGTTCAAGGAACAGACTTAAAAATTATGAGTTAAAAAGAAAAATAAATAAATATCCTCTGGCAACAGCTGATAAAAATGTCTCAGGGTCTGATTTCAATAATCACAGCCTTTCCGCCAGCGCTCGCTTGATCGTTTTCTCCAGTGTCTACAATATCTCACATCCTCCAGCGTGACTTGGCTCACTCAATAAACTGTTTCCACAGTTTGGCATGATGTATGATATCTAAAATCCCACAGCGTGAGCTGAGCTTTCCACAATTTCACCATCCATTTATCTACAATCAAACAGGGGAGAAGTGAATCTTTTATTATTTGTCCTGTTTAATTAAGACTGTTTAAAAAGTTTGGCTTTGATTGCTGAAGTTGGCTGGTATCAGCATGGCGTTTGTGACAGTAGGAGCTGTTCATTTGGACAAATGATGTGTCATTCTAACTTTGTTTGGCCTTCATCTCCTCTGACAGATCTAATAAGCTCTCAGACCTGCAGCGTGAACGCAGCGAGTCTCCAAAGCAAGTGTTCGCGTCGGCTTCAAAGCCCGGCGCGGCGGGGGTCCTGCGACCACGGGGCCTTCCGCATGAAAGGACAGGATTTCTCACATCACTGAAACCGATAATGCACATTATCACTTACAGTCTGTTTGCAGCGCCGTCCGCTGACTTGAAATAATAACCGACTGATTAAATGACTTATGTCTTTGGACTGTAAATTGCTGCTTTTAAACCTTAACCCTGCTTGAGATCCAGCCGGCTTTGAAGGGAGGCTTTGATGTGCCTTTGGTTGGAGGAACACACACAACCTTGAGGCCTCGTTGTGCCGCTGAAGAGTGGCTAATTATCTCGGCAGCAGAAAGGTAAGGCGAGCGGGGACCGGCGTGTGTGGTCTCAGCGCGATGGCGGCTTTTAATGAGCCCACGCTCTGATCCGCCCACGTCAAGGACGGGATCGGCGTGATCCCGTCCCGACACGTGACCAAGCCTCCCTCGCTTTCCGGCAGGATTTTACATCCTTGAAAAGATTCTCTCTTTTTTAGCGCCGAGGACAAAAAGATGGAGGCAGAGATCCAAGAAGATGGAGAAGAAAACAAGGATAAAAGGCTGAAACGCTCCAAGCTGGAGGGCGCTCCAGAGGACACTTCCTAGATTAGCTCCCCCCTCCCATCCGGCCCTCCGTGTTCCCTCTGACCCCGCTTCAGATGGGGAACAAGCGGCCCCGGGGCCCTCTCTATGGGCGTCTGGAGCCGGGTGGGTGGTTATCAGGGGACACGGGGCATTTAGACATCTGTCAGCCGCTAATGAAAGAGTTCAATTTAGTGGAAAATCTAAAACAACCTTGTCTGACGGGCAGGCTGACAGCTTTTAACTCGCTGTGAGTGTGTGTGAGTGTGTGTAGGTGTGTGGGTGTGTGTGTGTGTGGGTGTGTGTGTGTGTTGGAGTGGATCAGGAGGGGGAAATTAGAAAAATAAATTAATAAAAAGGTGAAAGTAACTGCTGAGGCACATTTTCTCTGCAGATGAAAGTGGAGGATGTGTGTTAGAGGCAGCAGGAGTCGAATCTTATGGCTTTAAATCACTCCGGGGGGCGGCGCATGTTTCCCAACGATAGATGGGTTATGGAAGGGGTAGCGTGTGTGTGTGTGTGTGTGTGTGTGTGTGTGTGTGTGTGTGTGTGTGCGTGTGTGTGTGTGTGTGGTGGGGATGAACACATGGCTCTCCAGGCAACGCTGTCTCCACCCCCCTCGACCTTCATTAGCGGGTCATTAGGAGAAGTTCAGGGAAAGCTGGGAAACAGTCGGCTCTGTTTGTCTTCACAGAAACACTCATTATTGTTCTACGTTTTATTTTTTTATTTTTTATAGCGCGCTGCGTCGTGACGGCGCATTAACGAAGCGAGGATAGCCAAACCCAAAGCAGACAGATGTCTAGAAAAAGGCTTTATTATCTGCTAATAACTGGTTGTTTCTGAATAGAAACAGAAAATATTTAAGTATTTATTTAATGGTTGCCTCAAATTTTGGGATTTTTTAACCATTCTCCCAGAAATGCATATGTGAAGTCAGACACTAATGTTGGGCAAGTATGGAGTCCCATTCCTGACTGAACAGCTCTGATTGCAGACATTTCTGTTCATTTGTGGGCCCATGAACACACCATGTGTGGAAAGTGACGTAGATACAAAACATAGAAGAAGAGGATGACGAAGACGCAATAGAGGTAAAGAAAAGGAAAGTTTGTTCATTTTCTTTTCTTATTCTTCTTTTGTCCCATCACAAAAACAAACTGAAGAGAAAAATAATGAATTCAAGTATTCATTTGTTTGACGCTTGGCTCATATTTTGGGATTTTTAAGGAAATGCATGTGTGAGGTCAGACACTGTTGTTGGACAAGTATGGTGTTACATTCCTGCCAAAATCCCTGAGGAGGCTATTAAGTAATATCTGCAATTTCTCCATGTGTTCATGGAGAGATTGCAGATATTTCTTTTCATCCACAGGTCCATGAACGCAGCATGGGATGTAGGCTGACAGGATAAGCAGGTATTGGTTTTTAACGGCGGCGCGTTTATTGCTTTGGCCTGTGCTTTGATTCCTGCGGAATCAAAGCACAGAAGAAGAAGAAGAGGAGGAGGAGGATGGTGACAAAGAAGAACAAAAGGTGCAGAAAGTTTCATTTTTCCTTTCCTTTATTTTTACCTCAACATGCTTTTTGCAGCATTAATAATTTCCTGCCGTCATTCTACCTGAATATTTTATTATCTGTTTCATTAAATTGGTAAAATGTTTAAAAACTGGTTGGTTTTCAGGGAAAAAAACAGACTTTTAAAGATACTCCAGACATTTTAAACAGCATTTAAGCTGCAGGCTCAGAAAGACCAATTCAGAAACCTAAATATGTGAGCAGGCCCACAGCATGATGCCACCACCACTATGCATAGCAGCTGGTTCACAAACTCTGCATTGAACAAACCGAATAATTCATGATGTGTGATCATTACTTCATGATGGAAGAAATGTCTGCAGGCTGGTTCCATATTTTAAGGGTTTTTTTTCAAGTTGGGCCTGAAGCTGCAACAATAAGATTCACTTTATTGGTCAAAATTACAAACAAAGGGAAAACAACCTGCAGAGCAATCTGCACACATGAAAATCATATCTGGAAACCAGTGACGTGCGGTCAGGGGAGGCAGGTGAGGCACGGCCTCCCCTGACATCATGGAAAGAAAGAAATGAAAAAAAATATATATTTATATATATCAATTGACTTGTACTATAAAGTAATTTTCCATTAAACTTCACCATTTTTAGATTATTTTTTATCGACTGTAACACTTTTCATGGGTAATAATTTAATTAAAAAGCTAAGCGCCAACATTTTTTCTTCAAAATCGCCGAATTTTCACATTTACCGTTAAATGCTGAGAAAATCCGGGAGGTGAGGCAGCACCTTGCTGAGCCTCACCATGGATTGCGCAATGACTCGGCTAACTATGCTGCCATGTTATTTAGTGAGAGCAGATCGCTGTCTCTCTTTATATCACTATTAGAATGTTCAAACACGTTTGATATATGAAGTAAGTTTCCAAAGTTAAGCCGATTTATATAATGAACAGCAACTATATGCGTGTAATGTGTTTTTTGTGCTAGCGCAATCATAAAACGGCTGAAAATAGGCACGGGGTGAGGCACGCACTGCTCCTGCCTCACGATAGGGGGCGCTAGTGAGCTCAGGGATTCTTTTTGCGATTTATTGGCTGCAGAATAAGTGACAACAGGCGGGAGTTTACAGTTAGCAAGTCAAGTACAGTTATCGTTTTCTTCTCGCATGCCCTTACTTTCAGAATGGATTACATTTCTAAATTGAAGGAATTTTCTAAATTGGATTTTCAATCGAAGCAGGAGGTAATACTTAAAGGACGACCAACGCCGGAGCTAAAAGGTTTGCTTCAGACTTCAGGTCAGTGCCTCACCATCCATGAATCTCACCGCACGTCACTGCTGGAAACATTTAAGTGCAGCGACATGAAGAACGTTCCTGCCCCAATCCAACATGGCTGCCGCTGGCCACTGGCAGCACCAGTTTGGGCGCCGTCCAGCTTTCCACTCTGATTGCATCTCTCCCTGTTAAGTTCTTGGGTTTGGAAAGAGCGATAGAGCGAGGGAAGGGAAGAGTGCCAACTCAAACATTGTTCCACTGGCTTTTACAGGCTCACAGAGTGGGGGAGTTAATAAGCAGGTATTGGTTTTTAACGGCGGCGCGTTTATTGCTTTGGCCTCGGGCGAGCGGCAGCGCTCCACTCCACCTTTTCCCCGTCCGTCCGTTCATCAGCTCCACTAATCTCTGGCTCGGCTCTCGCCCTGCTCCGCCTGCTCGCCTTTTGTTTTCACGTCTCTATGAGCAATTAATCCCAACTCCTCATCAAGCGCTGGCTTTTAGCCCCGCCCCCTAACCTTTTCAGCCTCGTCCAATCAGAAGCTTTTATGAAAAGACAAAATCAGAAACAAAACCGCATCAATTCGCCGTTATTGGGTTGCTATTGATTGTGTCTCCTGCAGGTACATGTTGGAGAGCCGCTGCGGTTTATTCAATTTAAAAGCATATCTGTCAGTCAATACGGGACGATCTGACATCCGCGAGTCATTGTTGTGCATCTCCGACATGATGAATGCGATGCAGCTTTAATTACAGACGTATTGAGCTGTTGATCAGTGTCATCTGATCCTCAGAGGACGGATCCCTCAAGGTTCAGCAGCACGGAGCAAAATGAGACCAAAACCCTCCAAACTGGGATTAAAAGCTTTTCATTCCCTGTTTAAATGCTGATTTCTGCGTTTGATGCTTTGTGGAAATTTTTCCAGGCAGAAAGAGGCGTGTGGGTCGTGTTGCCCTGCGGTTTGTCTTGCAGGCAATAAAACTCTCTCTGTCCGCTCCATTAGCCTTTTAAAGTGAAACCGCCTCGCAGGCAACATGTAAAAGCTGCAGAGCCTGTAGGTACAAAGGTTACGATGAAAATAAGCTGGATTACATCAACGATTCCTGATTTTTTTCTCTGCTGATTTTCAGTTATGAAATGGAAGATTAGGGAGATTAAATACAGATTACAGGTTCTGCAGATTAGGATAAATGGACCTATAATCTAGACTCATTTTGCTCTTCATGAGTGAAGTTGGTGCAGAAATGCAGCATCCCAGGTGAACAAATTAGCATCGTCACAGATCCTTCCTTCAAGCAGAAACACTCCAGCAGTGTTTACACTCCTGCTGTCATTTGTAGATTTTGCTGCTGCATTGATTTTGATTATGTAATCACATAAATCTCAACATAATACAGATTTTAATGCAATTAATAAAAAATGTTTGTTCCGTCGGGAACCTTTGTATTTGCATGTTTCTGGTACACCTGTAAATCTGACGCACAAAAAACATCCTCCATCGACTGCTTCTAAAGCTCGATCTGATTGGACGCTGGAGGAGCCTATCGTTGTGCTCAGGTTGTGCTAAAAGGAGTTAGCGAAGCTGTTCAGATAAAAACTGCTTTGATTTGATAATAAAGTCATATTTTAGAACAGAAACGTTTTGTTGAATGTTCTCTTTATGAGGGCCACATAAAAGATTAAAGCGAGCTGGATTCGGCCCCCGGGCCATGAGTTTGATACATGTCCCTGATTTGATCATAAAAATAGGATAGAAGAAAATATATACCAGCTACTAAAGTGTTTCTGCACAAATATATATAACTAGACCTGAGAAATATTATGTCTTACATAAATTTCTAATTTTCTTTAAATTTTAATTTAAAGGAAATAAATAAAACTGTCCTGTTATATAAATGCACACAGTTACAGAAACAGATTCCTGGTTATGTTGAAGTGAGTGCAGAGAAAAGACCTGAAGGTTCAGTTTAGGTGCATCAGGATGAACATTTCCTCTGACGCTGCAGGTTGCAGGTTTACCTGCAGGACGGCTGACCAGAGCAGATCGGACGGCGTTACCGAGGCGATTTCATGTCCTGTAATCCTAAACCTGCTGCTGCCTCTGTCCTCAGGCTGCTTCTCTCCTCCAGCCGCGGATCACCGGACGGATCAACAGGCTGACTTTAACCCTCTTATTCCGCTTGCAATTAACACGCTTCCTCTGCGCAGAGAAGTGGCAGCATTCTGGCTCCATACGGGGGAATATGAGGGGCTCCCAGCGGCCCTCCTGAACCGCCTGGTGGCCGATCCAATGATCCACTGGAGGAGGCTGAAGGTTTGCAGGCGGACCAGAGTTTGGTTATGCGTTCACACTCACCAAACGAACCGGACTTTCAAGACAAACGACTGGAGTTGGATTAAAGCGGAATAAACTGGGTTGGTGGGAATAAAACTATGTCTGATGACATCAGATGATTGTTGTTTCTTTTCTTTTCTTTTTTTCCAGACGTTTGCTGTGGCCACCCCGGACCGCGACGCCCTGAGCAGAGAGTCGCTTTCCCACATCTTACCCACTGAGTCCACGAACACAGAGGAGCTTAACTGCCAGAGCAAGGACATAAGTACGAGAGCAGTGTGTCTTTTCTTGGTTTAATGACTTTTATATCTCATTAAAACCCAAATAATTTCTTGTCTAAATGAGAACAGTGTAACAGTAAAACGTGTGTCGTTTAGAAGCAGCTGATGGGAGGACGGAGACGGAGGAAATCCCTTTATGACTTTTTAACATGCTGTAATCTGTCAGGAATGTTTTTCCACACTGAGTGACAAACTGACACGCATTCGCTGCAACAAACTGCTGCACGCCAGCCTCTATAGGCTGGTTTTTATACAGATGTCCTGCTGATCTCTTGTGATCTAACAGGAGAAACCTGAGTAAATAAAGAAAACTACTTCAAATAATCATGTTTTCCACAATAGAATATGAGAAGATTTCAGAGGAACAACCAGCAGTCCTGGTGGAACCTCTGGATGTTCAAACTGTGCTAGAAAGTTTAATTTGCATCTCTGCAGGCCCAATAAAGAGACCACATTACATCTCTGACTCCTGCAGCTCCACCAAAACAAATCCAGCTCTTTCTAATGTTATTATCCAGCTGGGAGACACCTTCAGCTCGGCTTCGAGCTCCACGCCATTCGCAGCGTGTTCCTCTGGAGGAACAATGCTTCCAAACAACAGTATTTGTTTCCAACAAACTCCCAGCGGCGGCTTCCTTCAGCATCTGCTTCCCTGCTTATCAACAACCAGGCTTCTCACACAAACTCCCTGCGACAGGCGGCTGCTCACCTGCGCGCGCCCGGTCACTCACCGCGGCTAAATGCGGCGTGGCAGCATGGAGGTAATCTCACCGACACACGCAGGCCGGGGGCGAGCGCGCCTCAGGGCGCTGCTGGGAGTGTGTGATTAGAGCGAAAGGTGGGAAGAGGAGAAGCCAAGACACAAATACTCACCCCTGTTAAGGTCTTTATGTTATGCAGTGCATTCTGGGCTTCAAGGGCAGCTTTCCTTGTGTAAAACGTGACAAAACAGCAGCCTGGAGAGACAGAGGAAACACAGAGAGCAGAGGGATCAGCAACAAAGAGCAGCTTCTATATTCATCCGCTTGGCATCACCTGTCGACACCTGCAGACGCTGAGTGAATGTTAACCACACAAACATCCAGCGCCGACATGACGAGAAGGCTTCTGGATTGCTTTCAAAGCTTGATGAGTCGAGTCAAGAGGAAGTGGCTCGCAGGGAGACGCACGAACACAAAAACAAAACAAAACGCAGCAGCTTTCTCCTCATTAATCCTGCAGCAATCAGAGGAAAGTTGCTGCAGAAGGAAGCGATGCGTTCACTGACCTGATAATTACAGACATGAAGGTCA
Organism: Poeciliopsis turrubarensis; assembly: GCA_010277015.1. Taxonomy (NCBI): domain Eukaryota; kingdom Metazoa; phylum Chordata; class Actinopteri; order Cyprinodontiformes; family Poeciliidae; genus Poeciliopsis; species Poeciliopsis turrubarensis. The sequence continues at coordinate 26,627 of VMRN01000157.1, read as the reverse complement.
AGCCAGGAAGCAGAGAGCCTCTGCAAATTCACATTTATGGCCTGTTTGTTCCTCAAATCATAGAAAAACTGATTATTCCTCTGCAGAAATCTGTTTATCTTCTGACATTAAATATGGAGAAACTTTATTACAGTTTGTGAACTGAGAAATCTCCTAAATGTTTATTTAATGTCCCTAAAGATGAATTTGGATTCATTTTACAAAACAGTCAAATTATTTAAAATTCTGGGAAAAAAGCTGTAAAAACATCTTAATGATAAAAATATATTACTGCCATTATGACCAATATCATTATTCTTATTAGTATTATCTCTAATACTCATAATAATTATATTTTATTTCATATTCTATTATTTTTATTAACAATAATACACAGTGTAAATTTTTAAAATTATTATTCCATATTTTATTTGAGGATTAATTTTTGTTCTCAGTTTTTTTATTGCACTTTTATCTACAAATGTCCTGTGAAGAATCTAACCTTTAATTCTGGAAAATGATCTGCAGGGCCTTTATTAACACTTTGTTTACTTCCATTCTCTGTCATGTTTGACCTGATGGATTATATTTAATCCCAAACATTAACCAGATGCAAAGTGCAGCAGGTTTCTGAGTCCCTGCAGGGAGGAGAGCTGCAGCGCGGCTGCAGATTCTGCACATTCATGCAAAACACAGAAAGAAATCGTAGGCGGATGTTTCTCTTCTGCAAACATCAGCTGTCTGTTGATCTGCGTCAGAAAATCAGAAGATCCTCCAATTCATAAAAAGATCTGAGAAGTTCTTCTGAATCCACACTGAGGATGCAGCACAGAATGCATTCCACCCTGTGGGTTTGAGATTGTGTTGCATCAAACATGAGCTGGCTTCATTAGAGAGGTAAATATCCCATTATCGCGCCGCAGCCACAGGTGAGCCGCTGCCGGATCGTCCTTCTCCAGTTTTTGCCATCTGTTAATTTCTGTGTTTATTTGTCCAGCGGTGAGCAGAATGTGCTTTTGTTTACATCTGCTTTGTTGTTTTCCCGTTTTGCTCCCGACACAAATCAAATCAGCCGGACTGCGGCGGAGCCGCTGCTGGTTCTGATGGCCGGTGATGCCTGCCCTGCGGTCCAGCAGCGAGCATCTGGAGCGCGTTTCGCCTGCCGTCCCAGAGTCCCAGTGATAAGGCCGGGAGCGAAATGGATCTGGATTCCTGCAGCGTCCTGCGGGACGAGCTGGCCCCTCGCCTGGCGCGGCGACGTGAGCTGGATGCTGCTGCGCAGGTTTACGCTGCGCCGCGCTGCGCTGCCGCTGCGTTAGCGCGGATAACACCGGACTTAGTGTCTGCTTCACCTCCATGTGTCACTTCCTGTTCCCTTCTAATGTTCCCTTCTAACAATCAGCAAGATGGAGGAGGAATTCAGACCTAGAGGAGCATAAAAAGCTTCATACACAACAAACAGAAGAACCCCTCCCCCACCTGTTGCTGAAAGTCAGTCAGCTGCGTATGGAAGTCCAATGAGAACAAACAAAAAACCACAATAGAGATAATTTCTAATAAATAATAAACAATAAACGAGCAGTTTAAGTTAGGTTTTAGAGTGTCTGCAAGTTTTTATGAGTTAAATATTCTTTACTTTCATACTTTGGTTCATGTTTAGGCTGAAGTATTGCATTGTGATTATGTGACATCGATTAGATGATAAAGACTCAACACAAACTTGTTAATTATTGTTGAACTGACAGCTGACAAAAACTGCATGAGTGGAGAGAAAAATAAGTCAATCTAACATAGAGCTGGATGATAAAGGAATAAATATTTATCAATAGATAACTGGTAGAATGTTCAATATGCAGAATATTCTGACTGATCCAGAGTGAGAGAGACGGTTGGTGGAATCAACTCACTCCCTGCTCTTTGGTTGCCTGGCAACAACCCGTTGAGTAACCGGTCCACGGTTTGGCCACCGAGGTTCAGATCATGGCTGAGTTCAGCTCCACAGTCAAACAACTCAACTCAGGCGGAACCTGACTGGCAACACGAAGCAGGCTAAAGCTGCTCCATCGTCTTTATCTCTATTTGGCTCAAAGAATAATATAATGAAGGTTAAATCGTGGCCCAGTCAAAGCTTGGACTTTAAGCTGACCAGGTGATTGGTTTAAAGTTAAGCCGGCTGTAGTCATTTAGCGGGGAACCGTTAGCGTAGCCTCAGCCCACAGCATTACTACTATTGTCATTCCAATAGCAGCAGTGTTCACATTCTGGCCATTTGCAATTCCAATAACCAGTGTTAGCCGCTAGCCACAAATTCCAATTCCAGTGGCGTTTCCTGCAGAGCTGGACATGCGAGGGTTAGCTTTCGGTGTTAGCATTAGCGATTCTGGTGGCATATAGCATGCAGGGGGGCTGGCTGCTGAGGCTGGAGCGCCGCCACTGCGTTGAGATTCCCGAGCCGTCGCCGCGCCTTGGAGCCATGCAGCATGTGGCGGATCGTCCCAGGTGGTGGGCTGTCAGGACGGGGATCAAAGAGCAGAGGAGCGGACCTCACACACACACATTTACACACCCGGGTGTGTCACTTCCACCTGTTTAACAGTCAGCACACTCACTGGTAGAAAAAACCCTGCAGTGAGCCACAGAGTGACACATTTATCTGAGGAGTCTCTACAGCAACGCCTCGCATTTACACAAACACGCTTTAAAAGTGCTAAAAATGTGCTGCCGCCTGGCATAAATGCTTCTTCCGGCGGTTTTTGTGAGTCTTTTCTCGCAGCACAAACATTTACTCTGAGGCAGAGGGGCTCAGAGCGCCGAGATCCGCTCTGCTTGAGTTGTTGAAGAGGGACTCTCAAAAAATACACACCAGAGACGAGCGCACACAAACTCCAGGAGAGGGTAAATCTATTACAGGCTGCTGCGTGTGTGTGTGTGTGTGTGTGTGAGAGAGAGAGAGAACAACAGGAAGAGGAGCTAAGAGGACAAGAGGAAGAAGGGCAGAGGGTGTGCACCACAGAAGAAGAAGAGGGATGGGGGAGGAAGAGGTTGTGAACAGAATAAAGAGCAGAGGAGGGAGATGCCGGTTCATAAATGCTTCATGGAGGCTGAAAGGCGGCCTTTGACTGAGCGAAGACCCCCCCCCAACCTGTTTCTGTCAACACATCCAGCCTCTGGAACAACAGAGCAGCAGCTACGGTGGTCCTGAAGGGTCAAATCGACCTCACATGTCAGCTTTTACTGAAAATCATTCCCAAATGATTCACCTTCACCTCCTCCACATTTCACAGCAAACTTTACCTTATAAAACCATAAAAACAGGGATTATTATTCAACCTTAATATTGGTTTAAAAATCCTAATTCCACTATCAAGACAATTTGCCATGTTATAAATCAAATAATCTGAGAGAACTAGAACTTTTTAAACCAACATGAAGGATCTAATGACTTTAATCAAGATGCTATACTTACAACTTAGATCAGATAAAATTACAATATTTTATTAGAAACCAGCAATGACTTGGTGTTTTTGGATTTAATACTTTCTAAACATCCATCAGATGTTTTTAGAAGCAGGATTTTTCCCAACTTGGCAAATAATTGAAGTATTTTTTTAAAAAGTCTAATTTCTCCAAAGTGGTTTTCATTTAAAAGGGTGTTTTATTGTGAAAATAAGAGCAGCTCCGCCCTTTAATGTGACTTTTTGTGGCCAATGAAGTCACTCCGGTTTGTTTTTGTAATTGTTCATTTAAAGGCAGCGATCAGTCGGTCGGTCAGGCCGTCTGCTGCTGCTAATCTAAAGACCTCAGTCAGTCAGAGACTCGTTTTTGGGAAATCTGTTTTATTTTCCATGGATGAACTCTACGGGCTTCCGTAGCCCGGAGTGATGTCAGCAAGCTCAAGGCGGCCATCTTGTTTTACAGCTTCTGCTTATTGGAACTTTAAATTCCAATTTTTAATAATGAACAAAATATTACAATAATTATAATGTGATATTAACAGAATTATACTGTAACATTATTACAGTACAGCAACATGTAAAATAACATTAATCTAGTGGCGCTGAAGCTTAACAAATATTTAATGGAAATATTAAATCTTTAACACATTAGCATCAAATAATTAGCAGCATCAGAAATTTGAATGAATTTTGCTAATAAGAGGCGAGCCGCTCACAGCAGAGCAAAAACACATTTGCTTCATGTAAAAACAACAAATTAAAAAACAAAACTTGTTGATAAAATCTTTCGGTGTTTGGATGAGAAAGTATTTTATCTGAATCCAAACAGCAAGAATCACGAGTCACAAGAAACCACGAAGAAGAAAAGGACAGGAAGTGGTTGACAGGAAGTGGTTGGAGGCCGACGGAGCGGCGAGTTTATCAACGACTTATTGACTCATTCAGTGACGCGAATGTGTTTCTCATCTAATGAAACATTTACAACAGAAACACGGCAATTGGTTCCAATGCATGAATGAATGAATGAATGAATGAATGAATGAATGAATGAATGAATGAATGGATGAATGAATGAATGAATGAATGAATGAATGAATGAATGAATGAATGAATGGATGAATGAATGAATGGCTCGCTGTCAGAGCTGAATGACTGCTGATGAGGTGATTCAGGGTTTGTTGGACTTGAACAAGCTGCTACACAAAGTGAATTCTTTGTTATTTTTATTGTGAAAATTAAATTCAGGTATTTGCAGAGCAGAAAATATTTTCTGAGTTTCTCTGCAGGCGCCGTCAGGCTTGGCTTTTATCATCACCTTCTCAGGTGTCGCCGCTGAGGAGGATGAAGCTAAAAACGAACAAAATGCTCATGCAAACCAGCAGCGCCGCTTCATCCCAGGAGACAAATCAGAAAGCACGGCGCATGAATGATGTGGAACCGCCTTTTATTTTGTCTTTTACCGACTAGGTGACCAAATGAAATGCAAACCTGCTGTTTATACTCTGATGAGAAGCTGCACTTCCACACTGAGATAAAGAGGCAGACTTTCACAGGCAATGCCCCGTCTAAGCAGAGATGGCAGTTTCATGGTCAGCTAATCTTGTTCCAGGATTACCATCTGCAGCGCAAATCAAAGAAAAGCAGCCAACACCGAAAGCGGCAGCGGCTGAATCGAGTCAAACCGTGTCGTTCCGAGAAGCAAAGCAGCGAATGTCAGAAGCTTTTTGCTCCCAGGAAACCAAATCCTGAAAAAAGTGCAGCTGGAGTGGCTCAGCATCAGATTCTGACGGCAAAGCCTGAACCGTGTGTTTCTAGATGGACCCTTCACGGCCCGACCCGCCTTCCCATCAGAAAGTATCACAGCAAGTTCTGTTCACGTCTTCTGAGCGTCAGCTTCCACCGGTTCTGCTGCTGAAGGAGAAAAGACAAAGTGTACGCAGTCGGCTCCTCCAGGCTGAAGGTCCCTGCAGAGTTCTGAGGAACCGGGCCGAGCCGATCCGTCCGAGACCCAGTTAAAGATCGAAAAGAACCAGAATCACCCAGAAGAACTTTACTCAGAAATCCAGGAACCAAACTTTGGGTTTGTTTTCCAATAAACAAGGAAACAGTTTTAACAATATGAGAATAAAGTTTTAATGTCAGGAGAATGAAAAATATAAAACACGACGAATAAAAAAGTAAATATTCAGGCCTTTTCTCATTCAAACAACTTCATTTCTTGTAATTTTAGGATGTTCTGGTGAAACTGTCTTCATTCTGCTAACATTTGAACTATATTCTCATAACTAAGGTTCTCCTGGCCTGGTCCTAACGCTCTATTGTACGACTCACAAAACGGATGATTGAAATAAAAAACTGTTTTTGAAAGTATTTCCTGTCATTTGTAATTTGTTTTATAGAAAAAGAAATATTAATCCTCATAGTAAATTCACAAAAGACAAAATAACTTTAAATCCAGAGAATCGTTTCTTCTACATTTTCTGGTTGAATATTTCTAGAAATTCAGGTTTTTACTAATAACATCATCAGATTTTCATCTCTAGATATTCTTTCCAAACTTCCCCTGATCACTGCAAACTGTTTATTTCATGATTTTTGCCTTAAAACATTTAAAAGCAGCAGAAAACAGCCAATAAAACCAGGTGAGATAAAAAGCTGATGAGCATCCCCAGATCCCTGGGCTGATGTGTGAAACATAAACAGGTTATGATCACGTATTCAGAACATCGCCGTGCAAAACGCTAAATCACTGCACACTGAATCCTCATTTCAGGCTGAGAGGAGAAACGGAGAAACGTTTACAGGTTATAAAGGCCGACCTACATGCCCCGATAACAGCCCTGCTAAACGCTTTTGTTGCCTTTGTGCTGAAATAGGATGAACCCCTGCTGAAAATGATGCGGCTGAAATTGTGAAAAATCTGCTCCAAGGTAGCAATTTAAGCCGGCAGTTTAAGTGGCGATAAGTAATTGGTGTTTAGTTAAAAAAACAGAAACAGGAAGAGAAAGAGAAACACGCTCCTGATGCGAGAAATAATCAGAAAATCTCCGGTTTATCGCTCTGCTTCTGCAGCCATTTACTTCAGAATAACAGAATAATAATCCAGATTCATGACGATGTAATAAAAACTGGAGCAAAAGTTTGAATTTACACTTTCACTAATATCCATTTGAATCCACTAAACCACCTCTGTTTGGTTCTGTCTGGTTCTTCAGCTGTCCAGGTTTCTGTTGAGCTAAAGCAGGCCCACATCATGATGCTGCCGCCACAGCTG
>VMRN01000157.1:0-19909 GCA_010277015.1 Poeciliopsis turrubarensis | reverse complement strand
CATGATGCTGCCGCCACAGCTGCCAGGCCCACATCATGATGCTGCCGCCACAGCTGGCAGGCCCACATCCTGATGCTGCCGCCACGCCCACATCATGATGCTGCCGCCACAGCTGGCAGGCCCACATCATGATGCTGCCGCCACAGCTGGCAGGAAAGTCAAAGTTCAGCTGTTATGTAGGTTTTTAGATGATAATCAGTTCCTAACAGTTGTAAACACCTTGTTGCCATGGTTACGCATCATATTAACTGTCCCGACATTAAAAACAGGCAGAAATCCTCCCAGAGCGAAGAATTGTTCAAATAACAACAAATATTTACATGAATTATTAAGAAAACAAATGGCTGAACTTAAAATAAAAACTTTGCTCTGATGATTTACGGTGCTGCTAATCCAAACAGATTAATAATCTCTGTTACTGATGCAGATTTTCATTGAAATTGTCCTGGAAATATACATTTTTCTCAAAACGAGGCTGTAATTATTCAGGCTGCGTTTATCTACAGAAACATTTAGAAGCCAGTTAGTGTTGGAAATCTCTTCCTCTGCAGCTGATTTATTAGAGTAATATTTGCAGGTCTCAGGGAATGAAATTATCCTGTATCCATAGTGTGAAAAATTTACATAATTTCTTATTTCTAAGTGTTAAAATCTTCTTTCCCGTCTTATTACAGCTGCAGGTTGGAATCTGCTGAGGCTGAATCAGCACAGGGGGAAAAGCCCTGCGGGTCCAGAGGAAGGGGGGGCAGGGGTATTAATGGCCCAGGGCCGGCGGTAGCGGGGGGCATCAGGGGCCGTGGGCCCCCGGACAGGACACTGTTTCTTTATTATTACTGCAGATTTGCTGAGTTCAGTTGTTGCTCCAGTCGAGGCTTCTGTTTCCCAGTGACTCTTTTCAGAATGTTAACGTGTCGGAACTTGTTTTTCCGAGCCGCCTTTCAACGCAACATGAGCACCAAGATGGTTTCACCTGCTGCTGCTGTGCAGAACGCTGCAGTTTTTCCCCCTAAGTTAACAGATTGAGTTGATTAATGAAGATAAATGATGACTAGCCAAAGCTAATATATCATGCTAAGCCTGTTAGCTACTGCAGGCTGCAGAGTTTGTTGCTATCTGCACCTCTGCACTGAATCCTGTTGAATCTTTGAAATGAATAAATCTGTTTTCTTGTTTGAGTCTTTTTGTTATTTTGACCATTTCTTATTTTCTGCTAATAAATATTACATTTCTGCTTGTTGTCAGTAGCTCATAGAATAAAAGAAGAATCTTTATATGAAACTGAACATTTTGGTCGAATCTTTTGCTGCTTGTCCATCAGTGGGTTTAACTAACTACATTCAACTGAGCAACTTTTTTGGGGAAAAGTATTTATAACAGTAGTTTGACTGACTTTACCTTTTTGTTTCACTTGAGTAATAATATTGTTGCTACTCTTATGTGAGTAGATTTATTTAGCATTTAAATAAATGGACACCAGAGATCAGAAACCTTCGATTTCTGCAACATGTGAGCTAAAGTTCATGCAAATTTGAAATAATTACTCAAAATTTGGAGACGTCACTTTATTTTGTATTACTAAACGGTTTGTTCAGTTACATTACAGTAAAAGCTTGTTTATTCTGTCCTGCACAGTGAACTCTGAGGCTGCTAGCGCTGTTAGCACCGAGGCCTCCGGGTGGCGCCGGTTTTTCCCTCCCCGCTCGGCGTCCGGACCCTGAATGTGAGTAATTTGTGAGAGACGGGCAGCGCAGTCCGGATCTGACAGCGCAATAAAGAAGAGATTTACCGATGGAGAAACACAGAGAGGATGAGTGGAAGGCTTCAAACAATGGCGCCTCTCTGACGGGCGTTTGGCCGACGCTCTAATCCTGTTAACGCGGGACTCGGTCCAACTCACAGCACTTCACAAATCTACACAATCCACTGGTTACTTTGGCGAGGAAGCACCAGCCCCCCCGCAGAGACAACAGAGGCGTTTTTCTGGGAACCAAAGCCAACGTCCGGATGACCCAAAGAATCTTCACTCATAACCCAGCAGAATCTCCCCGTCGCTGAGCCAGCAGCAGAGCAACCAAAAAACACAGATGAGTTGAAAATCCACATAGAAAAAAAGCTCCCATTAAAATCCACCTGCAGCTGCTCTCTAATTGGGCCTGGCTAGCCGACTCAAAAAGCCAACGTCTAGTTAAGGCGATATAATTGGCCGCTCTGCTTTAGGAAAGAATGAAATAAATCAGTCCCCCGTCTCAGGTCGGCCCCGTCTCAACCGAGTCCATTAGAGCAGATAATTGTTTTGGACGGAGCGGCGTTCGCTCCACGCTGCCATAGCGGAGCGGGGGAGGCGGTTGGCTCTGCCGGGTCTCTGGACGCGGAACCGGAGCCGAGCTGATCGGGAATCAGAGGCTCTATTCTCTGCCTGCGTTTATCTGGAAACACGGCTGCAGTTTCCACCACATTCCTGTTTTCATCTCCTTCTATCCGTCAGAGCAACATTTAAGGCATCAGGACGACATTCAGACCAACAGACGAGTCTGTTCTATGACTGTGGAGGTTTTGTTACTGAAACTGATCATTGTGCAACATTTCTATCAAACCTTTGAGGTTCAGTCTGAGATTATTTCATCTGTTGGTTTCATTCTGCAGGTTTTAACAGCAAACAGCTCAAACATCTGATGGAAAAGCTGATTGGAAAACAAAATGAAGGATGTTGTGATAAACGCAAACAAGCTGAATAATATTTTCAGTTTTTGAGAAGCAAACCTGAAATATGTTTTAAGAATTGGGAGGATGAAATAAGGAATGACTTTAGCTTCTGCACTCATTGTTTCCACTGCGTGTTAAACATGTCAGGCGTATTTAGTGTCTGAAGTATTTCTGGTTTTTAGCTTTTTGTGGCTCCAATCCTCTTTGAAAACTAAAGGTTCAGTCTGAAATCCTTCTGTTTTCTCATCTGTTTTTTCAGCTGCTGCATCAGAAACGGTTCATGGAAACAGCAAAATTCAAAACATTCCTGACTTTGCAGAACGTTTTTGTTTGCTTGAGGTAGATTTTGGCTTTTCCAAAAAAGAGTGAAAGTGCTGCAGAGGAGACGGAGCTGAGGCCAACGTTTCCACCGTTACGCTGAAACGACGTTTCTTTCTCTTCGTCTCCAGACGACACGAAGCATCAACAGCACAAGATAGAAACTGAGATTCCTGAAAACCTCTCTGCGTTTTCAAACTGTTTAGCTCCAACATTTGATGAAATTATGCTTTGCTACATTTTAAGTTTTCTCAAAATTTGCCCAACATCCAAAGATGGAAACAGTTTTTAAAACCAGTTTGTTGGAAAAGCGTCAGTCGCTCAGCGCTCCCTCCGGAGTCCCGCTGGGATCCGGACCAGAACCTCTGCTTGGGTTTTGCTGCTGTTTTCACCATTTTGTAGAAACGTTGAAATGATTTTACTGTAATTTCTCAATATGAAATTAGAACTAAAAGTTCTGAGGTTTTAACAGCAGGAAAACAACCAGAGCTCATTTTGGTCTCATTTTTATTATCTTTGTGTTTTTATGTGTTTATTGCTTCTTTGTTCTTAACCTTTTCATTTCTCATCCACTGGAGTTTTACTGCAGATCTTTGGTTTGGTTTTTAACGACATGGTGCAGAGATTATAATCTGTGAGGTTAATGTCTCTAACGCCTGTCCAGTCTCATCAACTGGACAATAAATGTTATTTTAAGGCCCTTTATGACACAATCTGACAGGACTGCTTGGTAAAACATGTTGATTTTATTCCAAACATTCTCCAAAAAAGTTAAATCTTTGGAATCTTAAAAACTGATTTCCTGCAATTTAGATTTTTCAGTTTCACATTAATTCTTTAAAACTTTTTTCTCTTGTGCTTTAAAACATTCGTCACCTCCTTGTTACCTGCAGGCTGGATGTGCAGCATCCTAATATTCCCTCCATGATGCATTTGCTTTCCATGTGGCTTGCAGTTAATTTTTCATACTTCCATATTTCTGAATTATTTCCAGGTCACGCTGTGCACAAAGAATTTGGTGCAGAAAAGAGCCACTTAATGAAGACATTAAACTTATTGTGTGTGTCTCAGCAGCTCATGTGGGCTATGGTGCATCATTAAGATAAATGACATATCACATCCTCTGCCAAAACCCCGACACACACACACACACACACACACGCACACACACACACACACACACACACACACGCGCACACACACACACACACACACACAGCAACACACCCGTCATGGAGCTTACGGTTGTGTTTTAGCAAGAGGACCATTTTCTGTTTACCCCTCTGGCTCTCCTTGTCTCATTCTCTCTTTATCTCTCCCTGCATCTCTGTCTCTCTTTCAGCACAAAATGGCAAATTGCTCCATTTCTCACTCACTCCTCTTTCCTCCACCGCTCATCCAGTCATCTGGTTATTAACTCCAAACACATTAAACCAACACAAGCTCCACCAATATCCCCTAGCCGCTCCTCGCCGGCATAAACACACACATATACACAACAGACCTGGGATTTCACCAACAACAACGAAAAGCAGCTTCATGTTGGACCCAATTAACACTCTGGAACCAAAGCGGAAAATCTGGGGGATTATTCAAAGTAACGAAGCTCACGTCCAAATCAACTCCCGCAGTTTATTAATTTTGGCTTCTAACTAACCTAAACAGGCTTAGAGAGATCAGTTAAAGTTTGTGTTTTTGGAAGCGAAGCAGCGATCCAGATATTTCTGGGTTTTAGGGAAACGACTGGCGTTTGCTGCAGGAATTTGGTTTTCCAGGCTCTCAGACACCAGATGACAAAATTAATAATGAGTGGAGGATTACACTGATCCACTGATAACCACTTAGTGGTTTGATGAGAAAAACTGTAGTTTAGCCAAGGCTTTCAGTGGGAATTAAATCCTTTAATTAATGATTTATTTACTCCTCTCCATCCAGTGTTGCTCCAGATCTGATTTAAAGTTATACTTTGCAGTTTGGCTCCAATGAAGCAATAGAAAACAAAGGATTTCCTCAATAAACAGCAAATAAATTACATGTATCTAATATAATGCATCACAGCAGCCAGTGCAGAAAATAAAAACGTCTTTTCACTTCCTTATCCAGAAGTTTAGGAAAACATCTGGAGCGTCATCATTAAGAAGCTTCTGGAAGAGAAACTTTATCAGCCGTTGATCGCTGCTGAGGCAGCTGCTGTGAATTTGCTCTGATAGGAAGGAGGATTCAGTCGTTTCCTCGTTTCTCTGCGTTTTAAACGCTTCAGTTTTTCCACATTATCACACAAACCAGTATTACAGACAGATCTGTTTGATCTACTTTTATGAGGCGAATACCTTGGTTTGTAGCAACATCTGGTAATCATTTTGTGTCAAATTAAAACATATTTTTGTAGATAAACACGTTTAATACTTTATAAAATGGATTAGAGTGATTTCACACAGATGTAACTGGTGAAAACTTCAAATTTATAACAATTTTAACACATTTTTATGGAGTTTTGGCTCTACAGAAACATAACAGTACAAACTCCATGGCCAATTAAACTAATGTTTTGTGTCATGATGCATTTTCTTGTGTTTTTTAATTACATTTGGCTTTAAATTTTCTCTCAAACAGAATGAAGTGGAGGACTTAACGTCTATTAATCTAATTTATTACAGAATTTGTTGTTTCAGACTTCATGATTTGTAAATAAAAAACAAATCTTACATTAAAACTTGACAAGCATGAAATATGTTTTTCTTTAAAGATTCATTGAAAAATAGTTTGATGCTCCATCTTTGTAACACCTGCAGCGCAGCCAGCCACCAAAACGACCAACAATTTAATATTACGATGAATAATTTATAAGCTTGATCCTCCAAAAGTTTCAAATCAGAAGAAGCTTCACAAAAATGTTCAGAATAACAAGAGGAATCCACAGAAACTTGTTGGAAAACAGTTTTCTTCACTGCTGCATGATGGGAGAAAACAACATTTTCACAGCTTCAGGTATAAAAACGACAAGCGCATAGAGACACATCTAAGTGATTTTTAAGGTTTGACACGATTATTTTCCTGGATGAAGCCTTCGCAGTGCCTGGAGAGATGTGAGCCGGCATTACAGAAACAATAACTCTTCCATTCACATCAAATCTCTTGTTTATTAAGTTAGATTATATCAGATTAACTTCTGCTCGCAGAACGAAATCAGAAAAGCAGCTCTGTCATTTTCAAATCCAGCACACAACACTAATTTCCCAGAATTTAACGAGGATTTATTTTGTTTTCCCACGTTCTGGTCCAAGCGTCCTCAGAGAGAGTTTATCATGTTGCGTTCGTCGTTTCATCCGTTTGCTGCTCAGGTCCTTTCAGGAATGGCAGAAAAGGCGACTAATGAGGATGCGGGCAGGAGCGGCACTAACGAGCTCGCGCCGATCCGAGCTGCTGCTTTAGGCTGTGGGTCAGCGTGAGGCGAACCAGGAGGGCTCATTTGCCCCAAATGTTTTTTTCCGCCCAGCACTGTGGCTAAATTAAAGTAAACAGAGCGGAGCCGGAGAGGCCACAGTTGAAATTTCAGCAGAGAGGCGGCGGCAGATGAGGCCAAACGGCTTACCTAACCAGCAGAAACAGCAGCAGCAGAATAACAAGAAGAGCTCAATCAAAACACTTCCTCTTAACGCCTTCACCTCTCAGCACGGAGAAAAGATGAGGAGCAGAGAGAGAGAATGCCAGTTTGAGCAGAAGAATGAGAAGCATGATAGGTGGATGCCCCCCGACGACGAGCGACGCTCTTCACTCATCAGCCATAAAAACAACTCATTTCCAGGGTTGAGCAGCAGGTTTGATGAAGTGAAGGACGGGAGGGAAGAGGCTGAACCCGGGGAGGCGGCGCCGCCTGAAGGCCGGAACAAACATCCAGGGAACACGACGAGTTGGGCCGGCGCTAGAGGAAGCCAGGAAACAGATCAATCGGTCGTGAGGAGAGACGGAGAATCTTTTAGGAAAGAGGAAACTGGATCCAGTTTGAAAGCATCTTCTCAGTCACATCATTTCAGTTTTACTGTTTCCATAGAGGAGGAGTTTCAGTCGACCCGTATCCAAACACTTTCTGAGTCACATGATCAGCAACTAGATGTTACTACTGCCGGAAATGCAAAAGAAGACGACAGGAAGTGGAGGCAGGATGATGGTTTGGATGGTTTTTTCGGGCAACGTGCCGCCGGCTCCATCAGAGCATCACAGTTTAGAAAATGTAGCTGCTCCCAAGTAGGCGGGGCTTGTCTCTCCAACGTCTCCTCTGATTGGCTGAATTAAACCGTTTACATCCGTCTCTGCTCTGTTTTTAATGTCTTATTGCATGAACAAACGTATTCTGGTGTGATTTTAATGTCATTTCTAGTTTTTGGTCGTTGGCAGAACGTGAACAGAAACGCAGCTGCAGGTAAAAACCAGCGAACTGGACTGCAGGTAAAACTCTGCAGGTTTGCAGATCATCTCTGACGGATCTGAACCCGTCGGTTTTTACCGTCTTCCTCCTGCAGAACATGGCGCTTTGCAAGCACAGCAGGAATGGAGAAAATCTCACATCAACGCCTTTAGGATTCCTGGGAGTTTTTCAAAGCAGGACTTGTTTTTCCATTTTCTATTAAAACTGAAGGAAACTTTTGCTTTGCTTCTCCCAAGGTAATCATGTGTGGAATTTCATGTGCTGAATATCTTTGCCTTATTTTAAAATGTACTATTCTTATGTTTGTCTCTGCGACTTGTGAGCATCTCACAGATAATTACTATACATTTAAGCCGAGAAAACTCCTGAAACTGTTTCAGGCTAAAAAGTAAATGATCTTTTATGATTGATAATCATTGGTGATTGGTGACAAAGGAATGTATTAACAAAAGGTTTCTAACCTGAATTCTTTTCTTTTCTGGAGAAATCCTAGAAATGAAAAAGTCCCATAATTACTGCTAAAATCTAAAGTTACTTTATTTTCAACATTTTAATGACTAATTTAAGTTGTTTATGGCATCAGCAAAGTTTTAATTTCATAGAAATTATGTATAAAACCAACTCTATAACTAAAATAAAAAACGGTCAAATCAAAACCAAATGTTTCAAAAAACATCAGACTTGATCTTTTAATCTCTGGATATTTGGCATTAACTGCATCAATATATACTTAGATTTTTAAACTGATTCTGCAAAAGTTTAACCAGCTTCCATGAAGCAGAAAGAAAAGCAGGAGGAGTGAAGGGATGGATGTTATGAGGAGTTGAGTCAGAAATGGGAAGTAAAAGCTGCTTGTCTTCCTGATTAATCTGGTTAGCAGTTGGACGGAGGCGTCACGTCTCTCCTCCTGTCAGTCTCGCCTCCCACTGCCTGTGTCTCATCACAAGTGTCATCAGCACCCACTCTGCCTGACGCGTGTTAATATGGCAACACCATTGTCTGCCCATTTGTTGCTGCCGTCTCTATTGTTTGCTCTCACACTTGACGAATTCATCAAAGGAAAAAAGAGAGAAAGGGAATGGGAGGGAAAATAGCAGCAAATCACGCCGTTTTCGCACAATTGACTCTGCAAGTCTGTCAGGGTGCGTCTTTGTCTTCAAATGGTCCACAAAATATGAGCTGGCTTGTGTAATTTTGCACGTATATGATGTGTTCAGCCATTAACCATCCTGGAATTGGCTCTTAAACAGCAGCCACTGAGCATCATGAAGTGGAAGTGGTTCTGCACCACGTTTGGATGGAAACGCTGTTTTCCCTTCAGAACCAGCGGTAAGACTCAGTGTGTGTGTGTGTGTGTGTGTGTGTGTGTGTGTGTGTGTGTGTACCTTTGCTCTGTGGAGGGTTCTGGCTGCGGTCCCGGAGGATGTTGATCTGGTAAACGGCGCCGTACGGCTCAAACAGCTCCTTCAGCTCCTTCTCCGACCAGGAGCGCGGGATCTGACCCACAAACATCTTGATGGCGTCCGGGTCCGGCTGGTCCGAATGCTCCAGCGCCCCGTTCATCTTCCCGGCCGTGCCGTTGCTGTCGGACAAGCAAAGACACACAGCGTTACGTCCCAGAATGCAACAGCTGCGACATCAGGATCCTGCATGACGGCTGCGAGCGCCGGGAGCTTCTGGGCTAAAACCGAACACCGACGATGTTTCGTTGTTTCTATCACAAGATAGAAACAACTAAATTATGAGTAAAATCTCCAAAATTCAGCAAAATAGAAAACTACTAAAAGAACCAAGTGATTTAAATGTTCTGGAAAAAACGCCTTTGGCACCAGAATGTTTTTTTCTCAGAGAAACTGCTGATCACATTGAAAGCAATTAAACAAAAACCTCACAGAAACAGAAGGGAGGGACCATTTTGGCCTCCTTGTGGTCAGAAAGCAGCTCCTCAAATTGACAAAAGTTTCTGGTTTTAGTGGTTTGAAGCCAAAATGACAAAGACTGCAGAGTGAGACCAGCGAACGGCTCCTTTCAGTCCCGATCGGCGTCGTCCCACATCACTTCAGGTCAAACAGAAACAATGGGATCAATTACCTGCAGTGATCCGAATGCTTCAAACCGCCACGCGGTTAAAACGGAGGCAATCTGGGAGATCCTGAACCCTGCAGATCACTTGTTCTCAGGCATCTTAGAAAATGCCAAATATCTCAAATGTGGAGAACAAATCCAACAGTTTCATTTGGAGTGAAAAAGCCTCTTCACACCATAACAGGGACAGAACCAAACTCATAAAACTCTCGGGTTCCTCCGCGGCTCCACGCTGCCGGGCGAGGCGGCTTTCAATTCCGCTTTTACTACCCCATGTCCCTGAAGCCGGCAATTTCTACACACACTGACCTGACATCAGCAAACTGACTTCCCCCGATGCGAAACGTGATTTCTGATGGCAGCGGCGGCGCAGCGGTGGCGCAGCGGCGGCGCAGCGGCGGAGCTCCAGTCAGCGACTCCAGTTTCATTTCTCCGTTTTACAAGCTGCGACACAAACCTTCACCGTTTCTCCATCAAAAGATACGAACCGCAGAGAGAAGTGGAGATGCTTTATGAATGCGCTCACAGGCCACTTTAATAGGTACACACATTCAGCTGCTTTTAATGCCAACCATAAATCACCCAATCACACGGCAGCTGCTGCAGAAGTTGGTTTGTTTCAGTTTTTCACAGCCAGTCGACCTGCTGATCGATGAGCCACAGCAGCAGAGACACTGACCGTCCACGACTGGGCTGACCTCAGGGCTGACCTCAGGGCTGACCTCAGGGCTGACCTCAGGGCTGACCTCAGGGCTTCATGGCGACCATGTTGGTGGAAAGACGCTGGATAAGCGGGTTTGGGTTTATGAGGGATTTGGGCACCGCAGATACTTCCATGCCTCATCACTGCATTTCCACATCAGGGATGCATACAAATCCAGGTGAAGTGCTTTCACCCTTCTCCACTACACACTAACAACACTTATCTTCACAAAACACACTTGTCGGACCATGCGCCTGGAATGCTAACGCGAGCCGGGCCCCTTTGTTCAGATGTGTAGAGACGAAGAAAGACTCTCAGTACCGAGGCCTGATGGACTGCAGAAGGCAGCAGAGCAACAACCAAGTCAATTGCCATGTTGCTTTATTGCTCTACTTTCCCTTTTGTTATTGTGGGCATTAAAGAGGAATTGCATTATCTTAAGAGGGAAAAGCAAAGCCAAATCCCAGGCTTGGTCTGCTGACAACACTAATGCCACATTATAAAGCTTAGCAGGAGGAACAGAGTGAGAGTGAAGGAAGAAAGCAGGGAAAAGTAAATAGAGATATAAAGAAAGACTGGGTGGGAAGGAAGAAAAACACATGCAGACCTTTGAACGCGGGCCATCCATCTTTTGCAGAAAGAGCCGAGGCGCTCAGCAGAAACGCCCCATTCCTTAAACGACCTAAAGGACATGTCAGATAAAAACGCCAAGACCGGGAGGGAGTCAACGAGCCGAACCCGGGCTAACAGTCCTCAGGCAATAACCGCTACCCACTAAGCTGTCCGATAAATCGCACAGGCCCGGCGCGGAGGGAGCCCCAGGGTTGAGGCTGATGGGAGAGGAAAGGAGAGAAGGGAGGAAGGAAGGAGGAAGGAGGAAGGGAAGGAACGAAATGGCCGCAAATTGTCGCTGCGTCCCGATCAGAAGCCGATGTTCCCAAAAGACGACTGGACCTTCGGAGCGCCGGCGGTCGCCGAGTTCAGAGCGCAGAACATCATCCCTTCACCCTCTGACACACACAGCTGATGCTTCAGGAACGTCAGAGGAGACAATCCCTCTTTGTTGGCTGTTTGTGAGGCCTGCGGGGACCGAGCCAGGCCGAGGGGCCGCAACACAATAGCCAGTGTCAGAGGAGCCGTCCTCGTCCAGGACACTGGACAACATTCACTCTGCCTGCGAACACAATAAACAGCTTCACGCTGCAAGCCGGAAGGCCTGCGAATGCTCACAGAGCTATCTTGTCTAGATTGCATGCTCCATCTTCTCCCGAGGTGGTTGGAGAGGCGGCGCTTCCTAACTATGAAGGAATGGGCGCCCTGTGGCCAGGAATGACAAGGTGTTATTGGAGGAGCTTTAGTGTGCGACTGCATGTTTGTGGAAATGTGTGAAGCTCAGCAGGAGAGTGTCCTGGGGCTCGGATTAAGTCGTTGAGTGGATCCACTGCTGCCACGGCTTCTCCATCACCCTCTCTTTTTCCCTCCTCTTCCCTACTTTTCTATCTCTCCCTCTCAATTTGAGCCAATTGTCTGCCTTAATGGCTTAAGTATTGCTTCCATCACTCCAGTCTCCCTGCAGCATTGGGGCCACGGCTGAGGGCTGAGCTACACTCGCAGTGTGCTCGGTCACACTGTAAGGAAAGTGTCTGGATGGGTCTTTGAAGCAGCTGCTGAGGGCTGTTATTCCCACATCTGACGCATCAAACAGCAGGCTTGTTCAGCCGAGCTGAAGCTGCTCTCTATTGACCAGGAAACCTTTTGTTCCAGCCTCCTTCAAACAGCAACTCGGCAACAATCCTCAGCAGTTTATACACCGACTCTCCTTCAGACTCACCACTAATCTCTGACTTTATTGGGCCGGATTAGCAGGAGGAGCCAACAGGAGGCTGACATGACGACGGAAAGTCGTTCTATGACATCATGAATCAACTGAAAAACATAACCAGATATTTACATTCATATCAACCTGAATATTTGGAAAGTCAACTGAAAATAAATTAAACCTTCACATTCAAAGTGTTATTTATCAGTTAATGACAAACCCCAACATTTGGCTTCACTAAAGGTTAAAAGTTTGCATAAGATATTAAATAGACATTTTCTTTACAAGCTACTGAATACTGGTTTGTTTTTGTTGAGATTATCTAAAATATCGCTAAGAAACTGCAGCTTTGACCTGAAATACCTCAGAGAAAAGCGAATTGAGACGCTACTGGCTGCTGATTGGCTGAATCCCCAGAATGAAGAAGGCTGTAGATCTTAGCTTCTGCGCTAGCGCTAACACTGAGCGCATTAAAGGAAATTAATTTATGTTTGGTGTTTGAACTATTAGTCCTCAATGGCTTTGGATTCATTTCACAATTCTCTCAAAGCTGCTATATGTTTTCAGGTTTTCCTTCCACTTAACCTTCCATTAATATGCTTAGATGATGCACTGTGGACAGCTGGGTTTTCAGTCATCACCTTTTGTAGTTTAACCTGTTGTGCTGATAAAGATGCTTTTTCATTGTAGTATTGTCATAACTGTCTAAATTAACAGGAACAGACACTTGAAATCAACATGTTAAAAGCTGGATCACTGAAATAACTGATCATAAACAGAATAATCTCTGGTTTTATCTATACAGTAATGGTTTCATGACATAATCTAACAAATAATCTCTGTAAATTTTCTGAATTTCCATCCTGGCTCAACATTGAACTGGCAGTTTGTAGAGATGAACAGATCTGAGTCGATTCAGCTGCTTGGATTTTATCCTGATCCTACAAACGGCAGCAGCTGCATGAGGACCGAGGCAGAAAAGCTTCCAACTTCCAGAGGGAAATCCAGACGAAAAGATAAATCCTGAAGTTACACACGTTACACGTCAAACTTTGGCCTTTTACTGTTTTCATTCAGGAAGTTTATTTTAAACTGCTACTTTTGACAAAGTCTGAAACAAAACAGTTCAAATATCTAAAAGCCTCGATCTGATGGACAGCAGAGCGTTTCTACTCTGTTATCAGTTTTAAAGTATAATAAATGCATTTGGGGTATTTTTTATCTTGTAAATCTTTAATTTACTTCCTGGAATTGAAAAACTGCACAAATTATCCAACTTTGTGCAAATATGACAAACTTCAGCTCTTATTTACTTAATCTGTAAAAACTAGTTTCCAGGGCTTCATACTGACAGCTCAAAATGTCTCCAAGCAGATATTTACAGGGAACAGGAAAAACGTCCAAACGAAACAGAAACATTTATCATTGACGATGAAGTTTTCCAAGAACTGTTCTGCAATGACCTTCTTGCAAAAATAAACCATGTCGAAGTGAATTTGGAGCTGAAATAAAGCAAACAGAAGAAGAAAGTGTGGCTGCAACAAGCTGCAGAGCGCGTTTACCAGCTGCGATCCCCTCTGCTGGCCTGGTTCACAGCTGGAGTCCGAAAGGCAGCAGGACAGAAATGTGCAACATCCGCCAGCAGGGAAGAGACGGAGGCAGGTAAAAGCGTGCAGATGAGCCGGGGCGAGGAGTAAGCACAGCTCAGAGCTCAGCGTGCGGCGCCCTCAGAAAGCAGCACACGTGCATTTACACGGATCCCACATGCGTTCACGCACGAGCTGCAGTTCAGGCTGGCTGCACTGAGCCCCCGCCGCTTCTTCCTTCTGTTTCTGCTCGAAAGCACACATCCTCTCTGACTTCCTTCACCCTGCAACTGCAGCTCGCTCAGACACACGACACACCCCCCGCCTCATGCGCTGACGCACGGCTCGGCGGGCTGGCGGCCGGGCCGGGCCGGGCCGCCACGGAGCGCCGCTCCTCGGCAGCATGTTGGTGTGTAACAGGCCCCCAGGGAATCTAATCTTGTTGACAAGCAGAGTGAGAAGCGACTCTGGAGGCACAGCGACCAAGGTCAGCTGCAAACACCTCAACACACCTCTGTTCACTGATACGCCGTCACACAGAACCCTGATTCTCCGTTATCTGGACTCAAAGACAAACAGAGAAACACAGAAGTCATGAATCCATTAATCCTCATTATGGATCCAGATTTTCATCGGTTTCTGTTCAGTTTTTTTCAGCCTCTTTGATAAAAACAGGAACACTGACAGCAATCCCCCTACAAATATCATCTTTGCAGTTTTTGAATGATGGTACCAAGAGTTCAACCCGATACGACGAAGCCATTAGTACCGGGAAACCTGACGTGCATTTGGAAGGTCAGACACTGATGTTGGACAGCCTTGTGGTGTTGAGATGGGAAATGAAGCTAATCTGAAATCCACATGATGTTTGGACAGTTCACAGCTGGCTTTAAATATTCAGGAGGGAGGATCGTCCATGATGGACGTTTTGCACCAAGCGGCTGATTTCAGGGCTGAGATGCTGAACGTTATAGATCACTTCCCTTGTTACAGGAATGACAAGGTACAGTCCAACTCACAGCAAACATAAAGGAAATATTTTTGAAGCAACACTGACTAATAAAATTCAGTGTTGACAAAACAATTTCAAATTATTTAATTACAGATTTTCCTATAAATATGCTAATGCGAACATTATCCTTTTTAAATTAGGTGAGCTTGTTTTTGTCAGTCTGAAAAATTATATGTTAGCATCAGCTAACTGTGGTTAGCATTAGCCTGGTAATGTAGCTGAAGCTACATTTCATTATGCTTTATTTTGATGGGCATTGTTCACTATTCAAAATACTCCTGGTGGATTATAATCCTCATAGTTTTACCACAAATGCATGACAGATTCTGATACGTTAGCAAAACTAGCTAGCTTGCTGAGAACTGAAGTAAAGGTTGAAGGAATAAAATGTACTTTTCTTTTCAGTTTTGCAGTTTTGAAATGAAAACTTTGTGTTCCAAGAGGAAATGTTGCTACATTTGCAGCACAGAGCATGAAACGGTTTGAAAAGTGATAATTTCCTCCAGACTTTTCTGATGCTGTGAAAAACAAACTGCAGATACGATTATCGACTTCAGCACAACTCGACACGAGCAGCGTGCCGCTTCGCCTTCTCCCAGAAGGCCAGCGTGGAGCTTATTCTGTCACAGACAGCGAAAGGCGAATTAGTGAGCCAAACTAAACGAGTGTCAGTCAGTAGTGACTGAATTATGTGGAACACCTTCAGTCTGTGACAGACTTACAGCAGGAGCGAACCGGCTCCCAGGGGCCCCGCGCCAGCCAAGCCAGGGAGTGTGTGCTGCCTGTGAATCACTTGAACTTCACAATAAACAGTTTCCACCCACATGAGGTGCATTTCTGGCAGGCGGCATGCAGCACATTTCATAGATTCATTATCAATATTTCTGTGCTGCAGGGCGGCTCTGATGGAGCCCGTTTCTGCGAATAACGGTCCGAGAGCCTCGGCTTCGTGCGGGACTGTATGATTGCCTCAAACGTCTACATGTGTGCGAGTTTCTATGCATTTGTGGTTGCTATGGAGACGTGGCAGCACATGCGTCTCTGAGAAACGATCAGATAAATGTCACAGTTGCTTAATGAAGCTGCACCGGTGCCCTGACGCTCAGCTAGCTCTGCGCTAACGAGCTCCTGCACGCCGCCGCCCTAATGAGAGGAGACACTCACACGGCGAGGCAACGCGTCTCATTGGGCTCCTTTCTCATGTTTTAGCTTTCCAGGAAAGAAGATATGGATTATTGTTTCCTATGAATTAAACGGCCTGTAAGATGGTTGTTAAAATCCAGTCAGCAGTTTTTACCATCGCTGTGTGAGAAGAACACATTACGACAAATTACAGCAAATATTTATGTTTAAAACCATTTTATAAAACTCTAATGAAGACGAGATATGCTCAACATTTCAGAACCAATTCAGATTTTTCCTTTTCTCAAAACTATTCTTGGTTGAACTGAAAATGAAACAATCAGCGACGGTAAAACCAAGAATAATACATTTCCTTCAAAATGAAACATATTTTCCATGTTATTGGACAGAAATATTAAACCAAATAAAACCTGAACAAAGTAGATTTTAATCATTTTAAAGCAGATGAAACCTAAAATAGTTCCTCTGGTATTTGCTGGTTTTACGAACCAGAAAAAAGCTGGAATCCCTGGATTCTCTAAAAACTCAACATTTATATATATTTCAGATACCAAATATATATAAAATGCATTAATAAATTGGAAACAGTCTTACTGTTACTGACGAGACTCTCTGCCAAGGATCATATTGATAATTATACAAATATTTCAGAATCTGCAACTCAAACAAAATTGCAATAAGATTAAATTTTTACCAAACAGAAAAACTCTTGAGAAAAGATCTGATGACATTTTTTGTGAAGCTGCAGCTCAGGACGCCGTGAAAATGATCCTTCTTAATGTCTCGAGAAACTATTGTGAATTTAGTTTGTGGTTGCTATGGAGACAAAGCTCCATAGCAACCACAAGCATAATTTAGTCCAAAAGTTTGAAAATCACATACTAAAAGTAGCATTAGCATGTTAGCATAGCAAAACATTATTAGACGTTATTTTGATGGACAGTCAGGATAATTCAGCTGAACGAAAATTAGATCATTTGTATTTTTTAACACCCAAAAAATAATCCCAACAGAAAACAGTGAATTTAAAGCTGCTAATCTAAACTAGCTACAAGCTAGTTTAGATTAGCTAAACTAGCTTGTAGCTACAGATTTGTTTCAGGATGAAAAACTGAAGGTTTTACCGACACGGTGCAGAACGACTGCAGCCCAGATGATCCCGATCAGACGACACCGGCTGCAGCTTCATGCCAACACTTCACACACCGTTTCAAAATAAGAGCATGTGTGAAAAGGCCCAACATCATTAGTGGATCTCACGCCACGTTTAGTTTTGAGATGTTGTAATTTGGCTGATTTAAGTTGGTCCAGATGCTAGAAAACCTCATGAAACAGCAGAGTGTGGATCTGCCAGCCACAGTAAAACCCAAATGTTACAAAAACGGATGAAAACATGCAGAAATGTCAGAAAACATTTAGAAATGATGCATCTGCTGGAGCTTTGGTGAAACATGTATTCGTCTCTCAGTAACTCAGTTATTTTCTCTCCTTCGTCTTTATAGTCTTCCTCAGTAAACACGGCTCAGTTTAATGTGTAAGTGCTTTTCAGTGACATACATTAAACAAACCTTGGAAACAGGTGAAGCTTTGAGCAGATCACTGCTGAATTCATGCTGTTCCTGCAGCTCAGACTCAAAACAAGCCAGAATCCAGCAGAAACATCTGCATTGAAACCATTTCTGTGATTCGTCTGCATCAAACTGCTGCAGCTGACAGGTTGTTCAGACAGTCGCTGATGAGCGAAGCAGCTCCGCGTTACTCATCGCCTCTTTACATACAAGCTGCAGCTTTTCATGCCGATCCCAGGAGCCTTGAGGAAGACGGAGGTGAAGAACGCCGCGGCAGGCGGAGGCGGCGCTGCACCGCGGACGGAAAGTGGTCATGAAGAGCTGATGATAAATAGATTCATGCTGATTGTGACCGATAAAGGTCAGCTGGCTTTGATTAGGACCAAATGTTCTGCAACTATTTCATTATTTAACACTCATTGAAAACTGGTATTTGCAAATTCACACCAATAAAATATGATCTGATTCCTCCAGAAACTGCTGCAGGTTTATATGTCTCAGGATTTGGATAATTGTAAATTTCCACCCAAAAACTGACAAACTTTGACATTAATTTCATATTTTTCAAGAAACAAACTTCTCAGGCGTCAAAACGTTACAAACTAGAGAAAAAGAAGTTCTGCACGATCAAAGGCAAACATTTCCAATATGAAAACGACTAATCTGATGTTTAAATATCAATCTGAACATAAGATGATGACAGTGAACCTGAGCTTGAGCCTCCATGATGCTGTAATTAGGCTTCATATTAAATTGAATATTTGTTTGGTTGGTTGTCATTTTGTTTTTTTTGTTTCAGAGACGTTGAAGGTTTTATCTATTTAAGGTGACCTCTCACAGAGTTCATGACCTTTTGACACTGAGGCCATCCTGGCATTTTCCTGTAAATAAGTGAAATGAATCTGAAACTTCCTGAGTTTTTTGCGCGACTCTGTGGACATTTTAAAATCTTTTTATGGACAGACTTCATAAATCTGACCACATGATTTGGCTGCAGGTAAAGTTTAATAACCTGCTGGTCACTTTGCTTTTTTCTCCTGCTGCTCCACTTTTATGCATTTCCAATTTTTTCTGCACTTTTTGAATTCGTTTTGTTTCCCACACGCAAAATGATCAGTTTTCTAAACCAAGCTGCTTATTGATACTTTTAACTTTTTTCTTCCACACGAGGAACCCCCGCCTCACTGCGTCTCTGTTGGGCTGTTCCTCTCCACTGTCGCCACATGCTTGCTCTCCTAAATGAAGGTTTTGCCCACTGGGCATTAATAATATGTGAATCTGTGAATATCTAATGAACTTTCTGTTTGAAACAGACATTCACCAAACCCGGCTTTGCAGAAAGAAGCTGCAGAAAAACAAATCTTAAAAATGAATATTTCTGTTCATGTTCTTCCTATAGCTGTTAGTAATTCTGATATGTTTGATCTGAGCATTAAAATTCAACCAGTATCAACATGCAGGAAGCTGACAGCTGCAAGTTGAAGAGGTCAGGAGAAAAAGAAGAAATTCTAACAAATTATCCAATAATTTCCACACAAAATAAGACAATATTCTTACACTGAGATTATTCCTCGCCTCTGGCCTTTAGCTCTGGTATTTTTCATATTTTCACAGCTTTTTAGTCATGAATTATTCATCCAAACAAAAATCCCTGGGATCACAAAACACTTTATGACCTGAATTATCTCCATGCATGACAGCTGACTTCATCTCTGCCTCATTCTTCTGGTTGAATTCGTCTCGGTGAATCCGGTTATCTACTGTGACTTCCTAAAGGCTGAGCACTGGGAAGGAGAACTTCCTGTTTGGATCAGATCCCAACGCAGCAGCTCCTGATGCAGCGGCGGCTCCATCAGCAGAGGCTGACCTGCTGCTGAACCTGCATGCAGATAAAACGCTGCTCTGAGGTCAGAAGGTGCAGATTTGACCCGGATGATCAGCAATAATCTGGAACCAATATATTGATAAAAAGTTGAACTTCGAGGAAAACCTTCTCCCTACTGCTGCATCAGAGCAGGTCCTGAATTATCGTCCTTAAATTATGCTTTCTAGCTCACATCAGCATGACTGAGAGTTTCTGTGTGTGTGTGTGTGTGTGTGTGTGTGTGTGTGTGTGTGTGTGTGATGGAGGGAAGGAAGGGGAAAAGGAATTAAAGCATCTTAAAGCCTCAACAGCAGATTGGGCAAATCCAGGCAGCAGCAGCAGCAAATTTCCCCCTAATCTCCTGCACACTTCCTCTCCTCTTCACCTCCTCTTCCTCTCCTCTCTTGTTCCTCTTCCTCTCTTCTTCCTCTCCTCTTCCTCTCCTCTTGCTCTTATCGCCTCGCAGTGGGAACAAAAGGTGCGGGGTGAGAGTGGCTCGGGGCGTTGGTGTCAGGTAGGTGGGCGCTTCCTCAGCCTCTCTTATCTGCGGTTGGGGAATAAAAGCGGGTCTCTGCGCCGCTCCGACTGAATCTCTGGTGTTTGCGATCTTAATTAGAAGCAGCGTGCTGCGGCGTGCGTGCTGCGGCGTGCGTGCTGCGGCGTGCGTGCTGCGGCGTGCGTG
>VMRN01000156.1:621591-631970 GCA_010277015.1 Poeciliopsis turrubarensis | reverse complement strand
GGATGCACTACTAATGCTTGTGTGGCTACCTTCAACAAATTACATTATCTGAAAAGTCAAAGGGAATAGAGCATCACTTTGAGTAAAACTAATCACATGTATTTTCCTCCAATATATTTTTTAAATATCAGCAAATACACATATTAACATATTTTCCTTCATCCCTATTTTATTTGCTTTAAAGTTTATATATTTGTTGGTTTTTTAATGTATGAGAGCCTCAGTGTCTAAATCAATGACACTAAACTGATTTATTTAATAGAAAATCCACCAGAGCTTCATCATGATACCTGACAGAGCTGACCGGACAAGAACCAGTAAGAAAATCACAGCAGAAAATCTGCAGGATAAGTAGAAAGTCGACAAAAACATTCTTTGTAGGATTTGGTGTTTTTGCAGTGTGGAATAAACAGGCGATCAGATCAATGATTGTGCGGCTCGACCCGGATTTGAGACCCAACAGAGAGAACGTTCGCTCCGGCAGAGCCTTCAGGATCCTGGTGACTCAGATACACACCAAAGGTCACCTGCAATCCACAAAAATAAACTTATTAGACAACATTTTCAAGCACTTGCTCAATAAAACCAACAAACAGGACTGTGACTGTTTGGACCCACCTTCCCAGCCCGGTAGGCAGACAGGCTGATGAGCGGCTCTTTGGATTTGGTCCCTGTGTCCTGGTCTACTCCAATCATCTGGCACCTCCCACAGCGACCTGCGACCTTTTGGTTGACCACACAGAGAAGTTAATTTCACTCCTGCTTCCGCCAGGTGTTGTGGAAAATGTCCCCTCTGCTCACCATGAACCGCGTGTCGCCAATCATCAAGTGTGACCAATTATCCTCCTCAAAGGGTTCTGCTCCAGCAATGACTAAATTGGCGCGGAAGCGGCTGATGACGCTCTGCGCGTCGAGGAGCTGATGGGGTTCACAGCCGTCCTGCCTGCAGAGGGGAGCGCGTGTGGAAATTACATGCTATTTTTCCCCGCGCTGCATCAAAAGAGCCACTGTAATGTAAATGTGCAGACGTCAACGCGTCCCGGAGCGATGAATAAAGTGTTGTGTGTTCCAACCTGCTGCTCATTAGATCCTGAATGAGAGCCACGCTGGCACGGTTGATCATGAGATACTGAGCTTCGTTCACCAGGGAGAGGAGCGGGGAGTCGGCAGCTAGAGAAGAAAGACTTTATATCACCCAGAAGATTTGTTTCATTTCAGGAAAAACATTCTCATTTACAGTTTCTGCGAACTCCTTCCACAGAGAAATCATAAAAGTTAAGTCCTATGATGATTAGTGGATAAAAAAGTGATTTGAGTAAATTCATCAATGCTGATCAAATGTTTACTGGGAAAATATAATGTGAAAGGCAATTATGAGTCAGACAGAAACATCTGTCATGAATATGTTTCCCTTTCAGCAATAAAGAGCAGCTACAGAGATATTATTTCACATTTTGTCACATTACAATCAAAAACGATAAATCATAATTTCAGGATTTTGAGATCAAAATCACAGACTTTGTGGTTCGACTTTAGAAATATTTGCTACATTTTACCCCTTCCAAAATCTCCATGCAAAAAATTAAAATAAAATAAAATAAAATAAGCACACAGACTGGAGAGAAACAACTTGGTTCTTTAAAGCTGATTTATGTAACAAAATATTTTTTGTGTTTTTGTTAAAATTTGTTATGAGACAGATTTGTGAAAAGATTGATCTCCTCCTCTTCCTCTCTGAGCTGCTTCTGCTGTCTGAAGAAATTTACCACGCTGCCAATAAACCTCATGTACTTGCTGCTAAATGTGCTTATGGCAGAGAAACGACGACAGGAAAACCATTTATGGTTTGACTCTCCAGGAAGGCTGGCTGCAAAAGCCTGCCACACTTGTCAGATTTTGTATTTTGTAAAACTTTTCAGAAATCATGTTTCCACTTCCTATTGAGATAAATAACAATAAATACTAAAAGTTTGTAATTATGAGGTGAGTAAATGTGAACAAGGATAAAAACACTTTTTTGAGAAACCATGAAAGGACAATTCAGGTTCTTTACATGTGTTTCAAATGAATAATTAAGTGAAATAAAGGCGAAAACAATCTCTTTAATGTGCAGCCATATTTCTTCATCTGCAGCACCTCTAACAGCGGCCCAATGCAGACACAAGTGTTGAGGATTTTTCTCCTGGGGGAAGAACGTCTGAACTTGTGAAAACAGGAAAGTTTGGAGGGTTAAAGCAGAGCGGATCGCTCAGATGACGCCATCCTGACTATCTCACGCTGAGTCTGAAGACAAAACACTGAAAAGAGAGCCTGGATTACAAATGACGAAAGACACGGGTCTGTACCAGTAATGGAGGATCAGCGAAAAGGATGTATCTATTGCATTGTGGGTAAATGAAGAGTGGAAGAGATATTCGATTTCTTTTAGCTTAAGCTGGAAAAAGACTTGCGGCAGAGGCAATGATTTCAGAGTATAGGCTCTCTACTCTCCATAAGCTCCAGGAGAAAACCTCTCAGGGTTTAGTTCATTAGCTCTTGATGGGGAAAAAAGCCACCTGACATTTATTTCTTTTAGGTTTTTCACACACTCAGGGTGTGAAAAGTTTAAAACAGATGCAAAAAAATGTAAGAAGTTATAAAACTCCCACAATTCTACCATTTTCCCTCAAATGTTCAACCTACAGGTTTTGCAAACTATAATAAATAAATAATTTTCTGTACAATTCAACTGAAAAATAAACAAACTGGTCTCTGTTTCTAAATTAATCGACGATTAAACAAACAAATATTATGTGGCAAACAGCAACAAGATGTAAATAATCATTGGTGTTTAGTTTCAACTATCGCAGCGATACCAGTATGTTTAAAAAAATCGTCCGATACCGATGTTAAAGCCGATATATCGTGCACCTACAAATGATTTATCACGGTGAATTTCCAAAGTCTTAAAAATCTGTAATTTTATCAGGAGCCAAAATCTCCATTATTCACCTGGTGATTATTTTATTTTGTTGACATGTAAATTGAAAATGTTTTGTCTTTGTGTATTTGACTCCAAGTCTGAGGCATAACAGAGTCAATCAGGCTGAAACGGCTGCAGAGAGGCGGTTCACGCAGGTCAGGAGCTTCCTGTGGAGAACTGCGGCTTTTAGCATCGATTTTTTTCTCTCCTTTGTAACCTTGGAGAAGTTTTACATAAAACAAGAAGCATTTAATCCACCAAATGAAAGTTCCTAACCCAGAAGGATAACATGACCTCTTTAATTCTCAGTATGTATCCTTCTGTTCGACGAATTTCTTTCAGAGTTATTATCTCTTAATAGTAACAATCAGAGAAGGCGAGAGCCCTTGAAAATATTTTACTTTAGTGGATCCTGGACGATAATCGTAACGCTCCACAGGGGGCGGGAAGCTGGAGAGAAATTAAAATGTGGTGTTTCCAGACAGAAGGATGATAATCAATAGAACGGGCATAATCTATGAACGTTTGAAGACGAGGGATCAACAGAAGTCTTGTTTATTTGTGGAACATTGGTGGGTTTAATAGTCACAGCGGAACACAGATAAAGTTATGAGGCAATAAAATAAAAACCACTTCTTATATTCATGGCTGGTGTTGTTATTCAGCCCATCAACATAAAATCTGAAATTATAAAGCTGGAACAGCGAAGGACTCAAAGAAAAACTACTGATCTCTAAAGAAGCATTTAAATCTAGAGAAAACACCAGATTCCTTTGTAATTGAAAACATGGAGGTATTGATTTTATCATCAAGGTTTGTTTGATTGCACCTCCAAGCTACGGAGCAACGCATGCAATAAATCCCACAAATATCCCAAAGTTTAAGCAGTTTCAATTTCAGTAAAGCTTTACTGAGTTATGAAGAGCTGCAACAAAACATGAATGCAAACCATACAGTGTGACCGTTGCAGGTAATGCATGTATTATTATCATTACTATTATTAAATGTGTGTAATATTTCAACTTAACCTGTGTTTTATAATATCAAGGTTTTTCATTTTATAATTTTTGTTTCCTGTCAAGTGTCTGAGTTCCTTGAAAAAATGCAATCCAAATAAAAATATATTCTTATTATTATTTTAATGATTGTTAGTTTTATTATTTTCTCCATAAGAGCAGAAATAGATTTTAAAATGTGATTAAATGTTGATCCTGTTTGCGATTTTGTGATAAAAATCTAACTTCTTTATGAAGTTGGTATCCTGAACACATAATTTTTAAAAATTTCTATTTGAGCCTAAGTTAAAAGCTTTATTGTCACCTTAATTTTTTCATCTTCACTTGATTTGTGACTTTATTTTATTTTACTAAGAGAAAATGTCAGTGATGCCAAAGCAGTTCACACCAAACCAATGCAAAGTGGAGAAGTACTTTAACTATTCTGATATCAGATATCTGAGAAAAATGTATCCAAAACTCAACTAATACCACAAAGTTACTCTTACATTCAGCAACTTTTCAGACATAAAAATGGGCCAGAAAAATGCAATCGATGAACTCCTAATGATTATTTGGAATAAAGGTTAAAACGGTTTTGCACAGAAAATCTCGGTCCAGTTTGTGTTTGTAACAAGACAAAATGTGAAAAAAATCACAGACTTTCAAAAGTGTGAAAATAACTCAGCCCTAAAAACTGAAGGAAAACGTTTTGTATAATGAAAATGTGCCTGGGGACCAAAAAGGCTTGGACCGGCCCTGTCCCCATGTGTGCTTGGTTTCTTTTCATACATCACTGTTAGCTTGTCTGGTCCGTGATGGACAAAGAGACCAGCCCCCCCTCAGCCCGGATAAGCGGCTACAGATACTGGATGGACATTTTTGCTGTATTTACCGTCGGCTGGCTTCTTCTTCATTTCTCGTGTGTAATCAGGACGTTGCCTTATCAGGCGGCACGGCTGTCCCAGGAAGTCTGAAAGCCAGGATGCGGCTTCGTCTCCGCAGTCCATCGTCTCCACCCTGGGAGACAGAAGAGGATTATTTTCAGGAGGCCCAGGAGGCTTTTCTTCAGAGCTTCATGCTTCCTGCTATTTGCTGCGACATCTAATCCAAGAATCAGTGAACAAATGGCGTTTCTTCTTCTTCTTTTTTTCTGGTGACATGTCATGTGGGGATATGTCAGAGGAGATTAATATCTCATTCCTATTGTTTGTTTGGCTATAAAAAGTCGTGGGCAACAAGACTTTTCTAAGAAGCAGAGAGAAGGAGGCCAAGGCAAGAAAACAAAAAACAAGGCAGCACTGAGAGAAGAGAAAAATGTTGATGTGTTTTCACCTGTCACCGCAAACTTTACTGCGACACACGCGAGAGTCTGCGTGCTGCAGAGCGTCGTCTTCCAGGGGGACCGACACGGTCTCCATCCCTGCAGGGAAGAGAGGGAGAAGAGCGAAAATCCTCTCAGGAAAATTTGCCTGATTGAGACTTTCCTTGTTAGGAAGTGAATTATTTTCAGTGAGACATGCAGAGACTCTCTGACCCGATGCCTGCAGGAACAATTTATTTGCAGCGAGGTTGACTTGTGGGCGAATGAGGCATAAACGCGTCTCTCTCTTCTGACTCAGACACACGCCGTTGTGGTTTACCACCATCCAGCCTCTGTCGTAGAGCAAACCCAGCGGCCCCACCGGCCAGTCCTGCACCTGCACGAAGAAGCGCACAGAGTCCAATCAGAGAACCGCACACAGTCGAGAAGGGATGCGCTGAGTTATGCGCTCCAACCTCGTATGCGCCGCAGGATTTGACGGGGTATATATAGAGGTTGGTCAGAGTGTAAGCCTCCCCGGAGTGTTTTGAGCCTCCATGTCCAAATCCTTTACAAGACACTTCTGCGGATTTCTTCTCAGCTCCTTTGTGGACTTGTCCATTAGAAATTTCATCTGAAGGGTGTTGATTGGATTCCTCTGATGGCGGCCCAGCTGTTTTCAGCTTCTGCAGCCTGACCTGGTCTACCATGACGGGTTTCTCCACAAAGCACTCGGCAACAAACTTCAGGAACTTTTGACAGTCTTCGAAGGTGGACATGTAGCCAAAGGACACGCGGACGGATCCGGTCGGCTGGCCGTCCACCAAGTCCATGTTGTCCCCGCAGACATGACCTGCCTTGTAGAGTGAAAAAAAAAACATGCTTCATTTCAGGAAACATTCACCTTTTGTCATTTTCATGCAACAAAAGAATTTCAATCCTTCAAACTTTTTCACATTTTGTTACGTTGAAACCAAAAACTTAAACGTTTTATTTTCCAGTTACTATTTGACGGAGTGTTGAGGTTAAAATGTGCTAAACTTTTTGAATAAGTTACATTTTTCAGCTTTAATGTACCTTCTTATCAGGTTAAAGTAGTTCACAGCCTGGCATTTTATTCAAAGTGATATTTTAGGGCTTTAACCACATTATTTTCTGAGGCAAAAATAAAAACAAGTCTAATCCCAGTGGATTGTTAACAGATTTTGAGTTTAGTTTCTGTTCTTCGGGGCACATCCCTCTGGATTTAATTATGAAATACTTTAAAGCGTCACAAACTAAGGGTGACACTGAAACGATTTCATTTCTACTTGGAAGACTTATATCTTGTGAATATAAAGCACTTTCTCATCCTTTCTCTCCTCAAAAGAGAGAAAAAATAGGAAGTCTGAGTTGTTTTTACAGCTTTTCATGGATTTTGTAGAGACTTTATATGAGGTGTCGATCAATATCTTGCAGATTTAAAGTCTCCGGGTGGCCCTGTGTTGGAACCCAGGAGTGGAAACAAACTCAGGAAATAACCAGAATTAGTCCAAGAGGAAAAACATTATGGCTCTACCTTAAAACAAGCCTATTTCCAGGAGTTAGAGTGGCCCAGTCAAAGAGTTATTTGATATGGATTGGGGGGGAAACATATTGTTTTCTTCTAGTTCACAATTCTGTGCTACTTTGTCTGATCATTTTTTAGCATTTTCAGGAAAATGCTAAAATATAAAAGAGCTGAAGGGATGTGAAAACGTTTGCGCTTCCTACCTGCAGGTTTCTCTTCATCTGCTGGTTGGAGATGCCGAGGAAGGCCTGGCAGGCCCCGGTGTTGCAGAAGCAACCAGTTCTCACATGAATATTGTACAGACTGGCCATTCTGTCCACCTAGCAGCAAAGAGAGAGAGAGAGGACTGCTGTAGTATTTCCCAGAGCTTCCTATGCATAAACACGCATTAATTAAGCAATTAAAATATGAAATGAATCCCTTCAATCACTTGTACCTGTGAGTACCCAATTATCTGTCCACTTGAATCCAGGAGGTTAAAGTTCAGGATTGCTCCCTGAGTGATTGGACTCTCAAAC
Organism: Poeciliopsis turrubarensis; assembly: GCA_010277015.1. NCBI lineage: Eukaryota > Metazoa > Chordata > Actinopteri > Cyprinodontiformes > Poeciliidae > Poeciliopsis > Poeciliopsis turrubarensis. The sequence continues at coordinate 624,643 of VMRN01000156.1, read as the reverse complement.
TCACTCTCGGTGTATATCTGCGCCACCGGCCTACCGTTGCCATGGCAAAGACTTGAGAGCAGCATGTAAGTGTAGCGTGCCAAGCCAAAAGTGTGCTGCTGGATGTTGTGCATGCTCCCTGCAGGCGAAAACAGATAAAGACGATAACAGTTTCAGGTTCCCATCAGGAATAAGCTGGATGCATTATGATTCTGATATTAAAAAGTAACAAGTCTAACCTGTTATCCTGTAAAGAGATTCAAACGCATGGTTTAGAGCGATGATGTCCAGGAAGGAGACAGTGCCATCTTCAAATCTTTATCACAGAAATGAAACATATTACAATCAGGCCCGGCACGGTACAAATGTTACTGCATGATAATTGCCTTAATTACTGCAATAAATGATAATATTGTTGTTTTGACAACATTTTCAGGTAATTTAATGGTAAAGGGATAAAAATGCAAGAACAAAGAATATTTAACTCTGAAACTTTAAGACATTTCACGTTAAAACAAAGTTGTCCTACAAAAAGGACCAGACTGAAGACTTTTCTTATCCAGTTTTAGTAAAAAGAGATAAAAGAGAAAAACAATAAATCATGCAAATATAAATTACTGTATTTATATTTATAATTTATTGTACATTGCGACAGGCCTAACTACAGTTCAGAATAAAAACGAAGGATCCAGAGGGTTTTGCTGCAGCACTTCACCTGTCAGAAATGTTTTCCACCTGCACATAATAATCCTCTCCGGAAAGGTAAGCTGCTGCTGTGCCTCCTCCAAAATAAGACTTTTTTAGTATGCCTGCTGCGTCGTTACGGACAAGAAGAGCCCCCAAACCCGTTGGGAAGCCGAATATCTTGTAGAAGGAAATGGGAATGAAATCAGCGGGGCAGTCCTCAAGGCTTAGAGGGGAACAGCCGACATGCGAAGCTGCATCGAGCAGCACGAACCAGCGGCCTGGCAGGTCGCACGCCGGGTAGAGGCGTCTCGCCTGGATGCCTCTCACATGGCTGAGAGGATACTTCCTCCCTGAGAAGTTGCTCTGCGCCGGGTAGCAGAAAAGGTGCGGTGTTTGGCAGGAAGCATCTTCTCCCTGAACTCTGTCCTTTGTCCTGGTTGTGAGCTCCTGCGGGGCAACGGGAAGGGCAACGACCCCCAGAGCTGCAGTCTGTCCTCTTATGCCAACTACAGATGTGTGGCTGTCGGTGAGATAGCAGAAGAAACTGCCGGCTTCCCTCTTAGCACCGCAGCTCCAGGGAAAGCTCTCAGCCACCAACTTGAGAGCAGCTGTGCAGCCAGAAGTGAAGATCACTGAGTATTCTTTGGAGGTGGTGTGGAAATGCTGCAACACTCTGCAAGAAGACAGTCAGTTTTTAGTGTTTTGGACCGGAGTATCCCAGAGCTCCTGCGTTACACGGCGAGGCGCTACCTGTCTCTGACCCGCTCCACAGTGTCGTGTGTCAAGCTGCTGCTGGGACTGTGGCTGTGGGGGTTTCCTGAAGGGAAAAAGGCCAAATAACATTTCAAGAATTATGCTGGTAAGCGAGCAGTGCATACATATACATGATTGACTGCGCTAAGACCCGCCTCCTGGCTTTGATTGGTTGTTTTTGTTTAGCACCGGAATAAGCGGCAAAGCTTGATGTTTTCACAGATAATCTGTGTCACACCAGGCTCTCACTACATAGTCACAGTTTCAACAAATGTGTAAACAAAAAGGTTTTTTAAAAACGTTCATTGCTATGGTATTAAATGAGAGGGAGGAGTTTTCTCTGTGAAGTGGATAAATAATTAATGTTATAAAATAAACAAATAAATGAAAAAATATAAATTATAGGACATAAAGCAATCCCGAAATGAATAAAGCAAATGTGATTGATGGGAAAAGTTCCCAATGAAACTTACTCAATATATTTTTGTTTTTATTTCATTAGAATGATTATTTATTGGAGTGTTTATAAGTTATTTGTAAATATTTGTTTGTTTATTGTTGAATGAAACAGCTCTTCATAAATGAAGGGACAATGAAAAAAGTTTCAGGTCAGAACTGTGAAAAAGTCAAACTTTTCAGAATTCTGGAATTACAATCTGAATTCTGACTTTTTTGGTCCTAATTGTCTTCCCTAGAATTCTTGCACCGTACTAACAGTTTGGTTGCGTTAAGTTGGACAGACCTGGAGGTCCAGTGGGTCATTCCCCATCCTGATGGTGGCACTATTAACTCATGACCTGCATTCTGGTGCCGAATGAAACAAAAGGCACAAAAATGTCACTTTCTGACTTCCCTCACCGTACATGTTGGTGGAAATGTCCCGGAAGTAGTCTTTGAGCAGAGACTCCGGGTACAGAGTGGCTGCAGCATGGTCCAGATATGTGACTCCTGTTTGTTAGAGAAAACAGGCCTGTTACAGTTGGATCCGGATGTCCTCCGGTCAGCAACGCGAACCGTCTCTGTACCTTTGGACCTGCGGAACTCCTGCTCCAGCTCGGCCCGGAAGTTCCGCCCGTAGCCGTACTGACCGCAGCTTTGCTGGAAAGACTCAAAAGAACTGAGCTCGTGGAAATCCATCGTGGCCCTTCAGCTCGCTGCTCCGGTCATTATCGGCTCCAAAGTCCAGAGATAAACAGCGACTGTCTGGGTGAAAGTCGCTCTTTGTGTCCCGTTACCGTCCGGAACCAGAACCTGCGGCCACATGCGACCATCAGAGCGACTCCCCTCCGGTTCTGACTTCATTCAGTCCAAAAAAATGAAAAGAAAGATTAGAAGAAGTTACAATCTGACGGCCTCTTCAGATACTTGGTTTAATAACTGTGTCAGTCAGAGGCGGTTCTAGTAGAAATGGGGGCGAGGCCTCCCAGGGCCAGGGGGGGCAGACAGACTGTTGCCCCAATAGAAATAAAAAGCATCAACACAATGACTGGAGTAAGAAAAAAATGCAAAAGGGATGGCATTCATTTGTTTCTGTTTCATTAACAGAAACAAAGACTGGAATTAATCACTGTTTATCAGTAAATTAAATCTATCTATCTATCTATCTATCTATCTATCTATCTATCTATCTATC
>VMRN01000156.1:551298-620508 GCA_010277015.1 Poeciliopsis turrubarensis | reverse complement strand
CAGAGCCGGCCCAAAGCACAAGTGCAGAGCCGGCCCAAAGCAGAAGCGCAGAGCCCAAAGCAGAAGCGCAGAGCCCAAAGCATAAGCGCAGAGCCGGCCCAAAGCACAAGCACAGAGCCGGCCCAAAACATAAGCACAGAGCCGGCCCAAAGCACAAGCACAGAGCCGGCCCAAAGCACAAGCGCAGAGCCGGCCCAAAGCACAAGCGCAGAGCCGGCCCAAAGCATAAGCGCAGAGCCCAAAGCACAAGCGCAGAGCCGGCCCAAAGCATAAGCGCAGAGCCGGCCCAAAGCACAAGCGCAGAGCCGGCCCAAAGCACAAGCGCAGAGCCGGCCCAAAGCACAAGCACAGAGCCGGCCCAAAGCACAAGCGCAGAGCCCAAAGCACAAGCACAGAGCCGGCCCAAAGCACAAGCACAGAGCCGGCCCAAAGCACAAGCACAGAGCCGGCCCAAAGCATAAGCACAGAGCCGGCCCAAAGCTCCCAGGACAGCTTGAATTTTAGCACAGAACTTAGATCTAAAATTAAAATATTTACTTTATGACAATCAGAATACTGTTGAAGTTTCAGCATGAATAAAAAGTAGATTTCAAATTTTTTAAAACTGAAATTTAAAGTTTAAAGGACTTGGTAAGTTTCCTTTGTAGAAGTTCAAAGAATAGTTTTAATTGATTGATTGTTATGTTACCATAGCAACTATCTGAGCTGCGAGTTTGAGCTCCGCCCACTCTCCCAGTTTCCTCCAAATTAGCATCAAAAGCCTTTTAGTGGTGGAGATCCTCCAGACAAGCAATAGAAAACCTTTTTAGGACGTTCCTGACTGATTTCTCTTGGAGATCCCCAGGCCTGCTGCCCTGGGTGGTGAGCCACATCACTTGTATTAAAATCTCTTCATATTTTGGAACTAATTTGTATTTTTCCTTCTGGAAGCTGAAATATTAAAATATCACCAGCTTAACGTTAAACGATTTGATGTTTTGATTGCATGTTGTAAATTGGGACATAGAATCTCATGGTTCATAATTGTAACCTAAAAATGGTTATGTTTGCATGGCACTTGACTCTAATATACTACTACCAAAACGTGTCTAAAGTAGACAATTAGTTTACTGTTAAGCTGTAAAACTAACCCTAAACTTCTTACAAGAGCAGAATCACCTGTAACTGAAGCCGCTCCGTTCTGCTGCGATCGTCTGTTCCTTTCTGTGAGTGAATATCACTATAAGGCGGAAGAAGGATGTTACTTGTAAAGTGGATCTAATGTGTTCCTAGATGTGTGCTAGACAAGCCATGAGGCCATTATTGTCTTGGTGAGACTCTGAATGATAATTAAATATGCCACTTCTGCTTCACTGATTCATTTCCTTCACAGTTTCTGAGCTCAGATGAATACATTTTTCAGCGCAGAATGGTTTTATTGTATCCAGTTTGGCCTCATTACGAGGCCACAAGGGCTTGTTGTGGGGGGAGGGCAGAGGCCGCGTGGAGGGGGGGCAGCGGGGGGCGCACCCCATGAAGACATTGTGCTTAACATCACTAAATACTTCAGACGCCACATTGTTCTCCATCAGTTAGGTTATTTTTACGCAGGCAGGAATCTTTCTGAGATCCTAATGAGAGGCGCAGCCGTCCTGCAGGTCATAAAGACTCATTGGTTAACAGGGCGTCTCTTCACTGTCTCTCTGAGAATCCTTGATCTTCTTGGGTTTTTCTCTGCTGCTGATCGCTGTGTCTGGGCTGGACGGTATCCAGGCGGTGAGCCTCCTCACCCCTCGCCCTGCCCTGCCGCCGGGCCTCGTGGATCTCCGGTCAGAGGAACGCCTCCTCGGTGGCTGTGACAGGGGGAATTAGGCGAGAGATGCGGGCCCACTTGCCCTGCCTGCGTAGGGGCTTATCTCGGTCTAAGCTGAGGGACTAATAGCAAAGCCTGCCTTCGCTCCAGCCGCTCTGAGGGCACAGGGAGCCATCTGTCCACTCTGTGGATCACTGAAAAACAAAGGGACCAAACACCGAACTCGGACTTCAAACTAAAAGGCCATTCATCCCAAAGATACCAGAACCAAAGAAGACGAGTAGGAATTTCTCCCACTCCAAGGTCAGTTTGGTCAAGAGCCGGCCTTCGTGGCTGCAGGTTGCTCAGATGGCTGTTAATGGTAACGCTGAAGCTTAGGCAGAGAGAAACTTGAAGGCATTGCTTCTGCACATCTAATGGGCGCCAGACAAAGCGAGGCTTTGTTTTAACGCGCTACCCCTGACTCCTATTAGGCTCAGATATTTTCAGCTTCAGCTTGTTTTTCTCTCCTCTCCTGGGTTTTTCTCTTAAACTCTTCACTTCAAACAGCCCAGGATTGTTTGAATTTAGACCTAAAGCCAAACTTCTGATGTATCTCCGCTGTTATAACCTTCATGCTGAGTTCTGTATCGCCTCATGATATGAGGAGGCTCACAAAATGCTAAAAATAGTCGCCACTCCAGATAGTCACGCTGTAATCTCTCTCATGGGTTGTTAGAACATTTTTAATATGATAATTGTCACATTTCATTAAATATAAATGTGCTTTTGTTGATCTGAAGACCCCTTTAAAACAAAGCGGAATACAGTATGGAATAAAGTGTAACTCATCTCATGGTGTCACATTGTTCAAAATTAGACATTCCTTGTTTTACTCTTAGATTTTGAATTCATAGTCTAACAAAATCCCTCCAGTAATCCACTTAGACATTGTTCCCCATTTCCCTCCAGGATTAAGGCCCTGTGTGTGTGTGTGTGTGTGCGTGTGTGTGTGTTTTAATTGTCTGAGGAATACTTCTGTCTGTCAGCGTTCACAGAGCAGAGTTTCCCCACAGGTGATCTCTTTTTTATCGTGTAAACTCTTCGGATGCCGTTGTGCACCGGGGTTTTGTTCAGAAGTCTTGACTTGCTTTGGATGACAGAAATAGGTCAAAAGGGTCTTAGCATTAACTAAACAAATCTTGGGCCTGCAGGATTAGAGCGAGACGCCGCTGTTTGTTTGATGTAGCCATTGTACCAACACAGAGACGGGAACGCTGTGGATGTTTGCTGAAAGATGTCCGTCTCTCTTATTTTTTGTGTGTGTGTTTGATCAGATGGTTGAGATCCTTGCAGCTTCAACGGTTGGGATTGTTTCATTTCCTGATCCTGTTAATTTACTGCGTTATTTGGGTCAGTTGATCCTGACACATTTCATGATAATTATTGCTAACTGGATTGTGCAATAATCATACAGGTTATAGGTTATAGGTGGTCTGACTGACTGACTCAGTTTTTGGAGGATTTATGGAGGAGTTTGAATTAGAAGCTGTAAATTACACGACCTAGGAAAAGTAAACAACAACTATTGAAATACATACAGCGGAAACCTGAAGTTTACATACAACAAATAAAAAAACGCAGAGATTATTTTTTGTCTCTGTCTGTAAACCAGACCAAACTTCTCTTGTTTTAGGTCAGTTAGAATCACCAAATTGATTTCTCTTTGCTAAAAGTGATAATGATGAATAAATATGTCAGATTTATTGGTTTATATCTTGGAAACCAGAAATTTGCATACGTTTCTTCTGTATTTGGCCTTTGAATTGCAGGACTTGGGTCAAACGTTTAGGTTTTCCTTCATCAACCTTCTCAACCGTTGCTGCAGTTCTGGTTGCAGAGCTGGTGAAAGTGGGCAGGCTGCCTCAATCACACACTTTTTAAATGTTCCCACAACTTTTCCATTTTATTAAGATCAGAGCTTTGTGATTGGCTCACCAAACACTGACTTTGTTGTCCTGAAGCCACTTTATATCCACTTTAGCTTCTGAGGGTTATTGTCCATTTTGCAGTTTGTTTTGGTTGCATTTACCCACAATGCCCTGTGTTATAGTCCACGTCCTACTTCTGGACTGGACTCCTGTCGACTTGGCTCTGGTCCGCTTGGCGTTCACATATGCATTCAAACTGCATCAGAGTTCATTTCAACCGAGCCGAGACTGAGGTTTGTGGATAGAGTTAGCTTCTTTGGTTCGCATCAGAGTTTGATTGGGATTCACACCTTCGCAAACGAACCAGACTTTCTAGACACAGCAACTAGAATTCAATGAACCTGGACTAAACAGTGCTGAGTGCCTACTTTGACAGTAGCTTTCAGTTGTTTTGTGTATATACATGAATTCCCTGCAAAAGAACGATTCAGTGGAAGATTTAATGTACTAATATGCGGTTTATGTCCAGGATGGCAGAGCAACAGCAAAACATGCTTTAACCGGATTACCAGCAGTGAAGCTCCGCCCATTACTCCAGTTCTGCTGGATATGTAAACCACACATCCCTGATTGTGTCTGATAATGACAAAGCAAGATATCCGAGTTCTGTTTCATCGGCACAGCTGGTAAAAAAAAAGTTTTTTTTTTTTTTCCCCCTTTTTGTCTTGAGATCTGGCTGGAATATCAGAACAAAGCCATCAGAAGCAGAAGATCGGAAGTGAAAAACAACCCAGAAACTCATGTTTCATGTCATATAAACATTGACCTTCATACAGACAAACAGAAAGGACTTCATCTATCTGTCAGCAGGATTTCTCTTTAGTAAAAGACCACAAATCATTTCTCCTGCTAGCGCTAGAAATGCACATTTGTTTTGGTCATATTTACCCAGAATGCCCTGCAAGTAGTTTGGCGCTCACACTATGCATTCGAACTGTGGTAACGGTTAGAGTTAGGTTAGGGTAGGGTTAGTTTTCTCTTCAGCAGAATCCAGACTGAGGTTTATCAGAGGACCAGAGTTCTGGACTTTATTGGTCCACGTCAGTTTGAGGACACATTCACATCTCTCCAAGCAAACTGAACTTTTTAGACAAATGAACTGGAGTTTCATTAAACTAAAGGGAGCTGGTGGGAATGCGCCCTAATTGAATGTTCACTGAAATCCAGACTGTCTCAGACTAAAATTACTTCCCTCCCTTGCTTAGATAGTTTGCTTATTAGTTATGCATCGTCATTCGTCAGAGTCTGAAGAATAACTTCTCAGAACTCTGATAATCTTATAAACACTGCGACTCTGGTCCTTTATAGAGCTGCAGCCGTTAGGTCCAACAAACTGCTGTAATGCATCACCATTCTTTATTTGTTCCACAAATATAAAGAATTGGACACGCAGCAGAAACAGAGTGGACACTGTGTGGTGTTTCAGAGGAAAGTCACACTCTGATCACTTGATTCTCAGACTTCCACAGCACAAGTGGCTTCCTTTGTGTCTCATCTTATCCCAGGGAGTCACACAACTTTTATTTAGCTGGAACTAAAGACACGTGAAGATTGCAGCGTGTGATAGGCTTATCTCCACCCCCAACTCACAGCTCCACGATGAGAAGCCAAACAGCAACGATCCATAACGCCTCAGACACCATCCGACCCTGATAAACTCTCCAAAGATTCCTTTAAACAGGATGAAAGCTGCGGCTCAAACTGTGGAGCCTGCTTCACTTTCCGCACTGGGCAAACTTTTGATTCAACTTCCAACCTGAAAAGCTGCTTTAGTTTATTTTCATCTTATTTGGTAGACAAACGTAAAATTATGTTGAATTCCTCAATTTTGATAAAACATTCTAGTTCCACAGCAGATTATTTCAGTATGAAAAAATGAGAAAAATGTTATAAATGAAATCATTTTCCAATTAAACTAATTTGTTTGTCATAACTATTATTTATTTACTTTATATCAGCTCCTATATTTTGCTGAAAAGTTACTTTTAAAATATTTTTGTCTTATTTCCAGTGTCCTAAGATAATTTGCACTGTTTATGATTTTAGACATAAATACTTGGTCAGATTCTGGATTTTTACAGTGAAGGTATTTGTTAAGCAAAAGATTTTATGTAAGGACATTATACCAAAGGGCTGTGAATAAAATGTTCAGCTCCTTTTTCAGATATGTATTAATTTATTATTCCAGTTCACTATCCCTGCATTGTGTTGGTTTGTCATATAAAATCCCAATAAAACACACTGACACTAAAAATGATAATGTGATAAAGTGCTGTAAAGTTAAGTGGGCGTCCATACTTTTGCCAAGAGCTGCAGGCGTTATTAAGGTCCATCCATAACGACTCAAGAGAATTGCCATTTCTACCACAGAATAAAAGCTTTTACCTTTGCTTCATCAGGTTGCTCTTTCGCAGAAGAACGGTTGAAGACAGGAAATGATTCACTTCATTTTCCCTTTGCTGATACCAATGTATGACATGGCCATTAGCACGAGCACCCGAATCTTCTTAAGTGGAAACACATAGAAGTAGAGCCCGAAATAGACACATTCCTGATCATTTCACCTCAAACAGAAACTCAGTGATACCTGAAGAAAGAAGAAATCCAGATGAAACTGCACCTTCGGATGTGGCTGATTTCCTCCTCAATTTTACACATCATTTCCTCCACATCCTGAAGCATTAAACCACTAACACACAGACACGTCTTCGTCCTCTCTGCACAGTATTCACCGCAAAGATCTGAAGTCACTGAGGATGTCCGACAAGGAAGAGATGACCTTGGACGGCGGCCTGAACGTCACGCTAACGCTGAGGCTGCTGATGCACGGAAAGGTAATCAGCAGATCCTCTGCAGCCCCGTCTGGTGTGATTTCATTCTGACTCCACGTTGTTCACCTCTTATTCCTTTATTTTCTCTCACAGGAAGTGGGCAGCATCATTGGAAAGGTCAGTTTCATTTACATTTATTGTTTTTGTACTTGCTAATTAAATTTGCCTTAAAACACAACTTGTATATTTTTAATCCTTTTGCTTTCAGAAAGGAGAAACGGTGAAGAAGATGAGGGAAGAGGTGAGTATTGTTTGAAGTCATCAGTCAGAACAAAACAAAGTTTGAATGACCAACAGCCCGGGTTTGCAGAGCGGCGCCCGCATCAACATATCAGAGGGTTCGTCTCCTGAGAGGATCGTGACCATCACTGGACCCACAGAGGGAATCTTCAGAGCTTTCTCCATGATCGCTCAGAAGTTTGAAGAGGTACAGCTTCATCCTCAGAACTTATCAGGTCAAAGGTTAATGAGTTCCAACTCCAGAGTACAAAAACACACCTTAGATTTTTCTCTGTCAATGTTACGGAAGAGGATTAGGGCCAAAAATGTAAATATTATTTTGACTTTTATCTGAGAATTCTGACTTTTGATCTCAAGATGAAAGTCAGATGTTTTCTACCCAAAGGCCACTAAGAGGTTATGAAGCAAATACAAAACAATGTATTCAAGAAACGAAGTGCACCAAAGACTCAAAAGCTCGACAGCTGATTTCCATATATGGGCCTTTCAGCTCATATAGTGGTTCATTTCCTGCATAATTCAGTTTGGCCCATCGGAGGGATGGTTTCACATTTGACTTTAAAATCAAATTCAGTTGACACTTTAATTCATGGGTGATCAGTGGCTGCAAAACAAGCCCAAATCACCACCCCTCCCCCACCGTGCTCAACAGTGTGAAGGTTTTTGTTCCGTATTTATGACCAGTCGTCTCCACAGGAGATTGTTCAAGAAATATTGTCGTCTTGACAACATGTCCAAACGAGCCATTGACATTTAGTATTTCTGCTGCATTTCTGCCATGAACTTTAATATTTTATGTCTCATGTCGAAGCAAACTGAGTGGTTGCCCGGCAGCGTCGGCGGTATATTTGATCTACAAAGTTTCCCATACACTGCGAAAACACAAAATCTTTTTTGGTCTGATTTATAGTAAATTTATCACTAGACACCGGAAATAAGACAAAACTAACTTACAAGTAACTTTTCAGGAGCTTGTTTTAAATCAGTTTTTTAATATGGATGAAAAAGTTCTACCTCCATTGTCAGATTATGACTGAAGCTTTCAAGCATTCGGCTGTGTGCAGTTAATCCAGATAATTTGTTTCACTTAGTGATGAAATTTCTGAACTTTTCAGTTCATTCTAATTTTTTGAATGGGTTTGTATTGTATAACTAAAGCAAAAGTAGGAAAAATAAGAAAACAAAGAAAACAAAAATGATGAAAGTTATTAATACATTCATCATCCCAGATTAAACAGGAATGAAGAGATTATATGATATCAGAACTTGGTAAAATCCTAGAAGTGAATACTTTCTCTTCTTTCCACCATGACTCCATATCAACGTCCATCATTCTCGTTTACAAAAACATTCCCAGAAGCGTTTCATTCCTCCGGCTTTGCAAAATAACTGAAAAGGACACGTCAAGCTGAGCTGACGTTCTGTCGGTTCAACAGAGGAAAAAACTGCGACATATTTTTGAATTCCCCCCAGGATATCACCGCAGCCATGACAAACAGCAACGTGACAAGCAAGCCACCTGTGACACTGCGTCTGGTTTTCCCAGGGAGCCAGTGTGGCTCGCTCATCGGCAAAGGAGGCTCCAAGATCAAAGAGATCAGGGAGGTACGCGCTGCTTGTCCTGCTTCTTTTCCAGCTGGAATTTGTTCGTCTGAACCCACACAGGAATGAAAAATCCTCCGAGACTCAGAAATCAAACAATTCTTGTTTTTTCTGCGGCGTCTGAAAATAACACCCAGTATGCACAATTAATAGTACAATTAATAGTACAATTAATATTACAATTAATATTACAAAATATCTACAGTCCTCAATATTAGGACTGATTCCTGGTGTTAATATCTTATTGCACTTGAAATAAGACTAAACTAACTGACAAGAATCACTTCAGCAAGACATAAGGGAATGTCACTAGTAAATTATTTCTTAATGTTAATGTAAAATTACTTTTGTAATTTCCACTGAAATAATCTATCAATGGAACTAGAGTTTTTTAAATCAGTATCAAGGAGTTACTTAAATTAAGCTTCTACGTCTCCCTGATAAGTTAGTTTTAAGTTAGTTTTGTCTTATTCAAGTGCAAATGTTTCCACTAGAAACTGAAGATACTTGGTGAGATCCTGCGTTTCTGCATTGTGCCTGTATGGATCAGTTTGAGCCCCTGGTCCAAATGGACAATATTTGCGAGTGTCTCTTCAAATATTGGAGCATGCTTTGCCTTTTAGGCTGCAGCTGCTCCCTGCAGGTCACAGAGTGTTTGGGATAATCTTCAGGCAGCTTTTCACCGCCTTATTTTCAGGAATAAACAGCCTTTGTCTCGTCTGTGTTTTGGGTTGATGTGAAGACCACAGGCGCTCAGGTTCAGGTGGCAGGAGACATGCTGCCGGACTCCACAGAGCGGGCCGTCACAATCTCCGGCACTCCACAGGCCATCACTCAGTGTGTGAGGCACATCTGCTCCGTCATGCTGGAGGTGAGTTCTGCTTCCGGTTCTGAGGCTGGAAACGTTTCGGGTTCAATCTGGAAATATAGAATATGTTCACTACTAATGAGCCTCGAAAGCAAAATGGAGGTTTTTGCTTTTGTTAAAGAAAATTCAAAACATTTAGATGAAAGTACACTTTGTTTTAATTTGAGGTTTTTCCTTATCAGAACATAATAAAAGGTCTCACCTCCAGAGAAACCAGATTATTGTCATTATTTACTGAAAACAAGCAAAGCTAAAATAATCCAGCCTCTCAATCAGGCCAGGTTCTTGTTTCAGTGTTGATTCACTTCATTGAGGCTGAAACATTCAGTTTTTCCACTGCTGTGTTTGACATTCTTTGATTTTCTCCAAACATGATGCGTTGTGAGCTCTAAAGTTTTGTTCTTCATTCAGATTCAGTTCTAAAATAAATGCAAGCCGTCCTGCTGCATCCAGTCCTGGAAACATCTCTCTCTCTGTCTGGAGAAATACGGGCAATAAATTGTCTGTTAGTTCCTGATTTCTCTCCTTGCATTGAGGGAGCAACAGCTACTGCTGAGAGGTCATTGCTGACGTCTTTCTGTCCCGGCTTTGTTTTAATGCACTGGTTTAGGCTCCAGTCCAGAAAGCCACTGGTGATCATCAGTTGATACAAACTGGCTCCACATTTGTTGAGTTAATGTCAGAGTGGAATCTGGAGTGTGTGATTTGTTTTGTTTTTTACTTTTGTCCCAAAACGAAAAGCCCCAGAAATAAACGTCGGTGCATTTTCTCTCATATTTTATTGGCAGCAGGTTTGCATTCATATTCTAATTCCTTATCCATTCTATCAGTCGCTGCCTGCTGAGTATGTGAACCTCTTTGTTTTGCTTCTTAGTATTTCTTGCAGCCTGTCAGCTGGAGAAGTTACTGTTAATGTATTCCTGCTGCATCAAGCGCAGCTCTGGGTTTGGATTGGAGCTTCAACTTGCTCCTAATTATGGGTTCTGCTCACAGCTCTCGATGCTTCAGGGTCTCATGTTCCTTTCACTGCAGATGTACAGGGCCTAAAAATGCTGATTGAGTGGTATAAAGTAGCGGATAAAATGCACCGCTGCCAGCTGTGGGAGTGCATAATGTTTTCTCCTCTATGGTTTGCTCGCCTGTGCCTCCAGTCTCCACCGAAAGGAGCAACTATTCCTTACCGTCCCAAGGTCCTTCCTGCCGGAGCTCACGCTGTGTTGGCCCCTCAGCACTCTGCACAAGTAAGTGGTCAAACAGGAGTAATCAATCTTTTAAAGTATATGAAAATTTAAAAACTGCAGCACCTGAATAACACCGGTCAATAATCACGAGAGGGACTCGTTTGTGAGAACAAAGTGCTCTGAGGTAATATCTTCATGCAGAGAGATTATAAAGGAAAGATGTTAAGGAGGCTGAAGGCAGAAGATTATGTGGAAATATGTGACTTTTGCAACATCTTGCATCATTTTTACATTGTCACATAAACTTTACTGTATTTTAAAGGATTTCAAGTATAAACCAGATCAGCAACTTTTTCCGACCTGCAACAACAAAATAAAACTCACCTACAGCTAAAAAACCCCTCACCTTTTTAATGCTTGATGACATTTTGTTTTAAAAGTCAGCAAAGTTAATTTAAAATGTATTTTTGCTTTCAGATTTGAGACCAAAATGGTTTGTTACAAAACAGAACGAGGTAATCTGGAAAATGAAGGCGGAAAGGTCACATAGTTTGAAGCCAATTAGTTTGTTATAGATATTAAATGCAAATTTTGCATAAGAACTTACTGAACAGCTGCTCATCTGACCGTTTCTTATTGCATCCATAGTCAAAACCATTTGTTTGGCTTTGGGAGCTGCAGGTTGCTCACCCTCACGATGAACTAACACGCATCACATTTTCATTTAGCACTTCAGAAACGGCCAAAGTCTCAACATGAAGCTGTTTGTCTTTGAGTCAACACATCTCAGTGAGAGCCGAGGATTTGACCATGAATAACATCACTGACATCTGTGTGAAATTTCCATTTTTACGTCGTCTTCCAGACGCTTCCGTCATTTCAGCAACCGCTAAATAATTAAAACTACACTTCATTTTGGATTTAGCTGAAGCAAAAATCAAATACTGTGTATTTTTAATTGGGTTAATTTTACACTTATGTTTCAAAAACAAAACAAAAAAAGACATGCATATTTTTAAAAATGGAACAACTAATGAATAAACCATATTCATACTTTTGAGCTATTTTGCCAGGGAGGATGAACAGATTTCAGTTTGCAGACGTTCAAAGCCAGTAGAGAACTGCAGCTGGAACAAAGTTTGGACTCTGGGGGGTTGAACACAAAACAAACACATCTTCTTATTTTTCTCAGTAAAAAACATGTACTGCTTCCCCTTCAATTCACAATTATGCACCAAGCTATTAAAATATCCACAGGTTTGTGGCTGCTGCGTAACAAGATGTGTAAAAAGTGAGAGACATGAGTTCTGGCCTGGCAGAGAGAAACCTGGAAGATGGGCTGCGTGTAAAGTTCACGTGTTGGTCTGCATGGCAAGCTGCTGTCCTAAATTTTGGCTGTGTGCGCTCTGACCTATCAGACATCTGTTTACGTTATTGGATTTCAAGCCACAGTCAAAGGGGGCAGAAAAACAGCAGATGACATTTAGATGAAATTCCATCAGATCCATACACATTAGAGGCGGGAAGGGAATGGATTTCCACTGCGCCCGGCCGGGTCACACTTCAGACTCGCCTGTTTCTGTTTCGTGCTTCATGTTCTGACATGTCAGTTTGTCACCCCTCGTGTCTTGTGTCCTTCCAGGCGTTTGCAATTCCAGGACAGTATGCATTTGCACATCAAGATGTAAGTAGAGCCAGTCTGAGCGACCGCCATCCGTCCTAACGATCTACTCCTGCCCACTCCTTCCAAGCGCACCAATACGCCCTTTCTGTGTCCCACTCTGCAGAGAGGAAACTTCAGTAACCCTGATCTGTTGACATGACTAACACTAACCCACTGTAGTAACCTGCATTGATTGAAATGGAAATGATCTCATTTATGATCAGTTGTGACTGTATTCTGCATGCTTTCTAAAGGCAGATTGATCTCTTTCACACTGACACCATCTGTGATGTTTGTGAACTTCAGATTGTAGTTTTCAGCTCCTCTGAAATAATCCACTTTGATTGGTTAGCTCTAACTTCCTTCCTACCCTGCAGTTGACCAAGCTTCACCAGTTGGCTATGCAGCATATCCCCCTCCCTTCCCTTGGGCAGAGCAACCCTACCTTTCCTGGTACGTACCCACGGCTCCCCGGGGAAGTCCATCTATCCCTCTGTCTTCACTCCTCTCGGAAATCACACCATCAAAACGCCGCCGTTACCTCAGTGAGGATCAAGGATGTCTCCATACTCGGAGTTTACAGACTCTCTCAGGTTTTTATCTTTGTAGGTGGTGGCTTTTCTAGTCGTACTCTGCTTTTTGCAGATGAAAGGAGAGAGAAAAAGGCAGCCAGTTTAAAGGTCAAGCCACCAGAGTATTGTTTCATCAATAATCCTGAAAGTTAGCCACTGAGATATTTACACTCTGAAGGGGAATATTTTACAGACGGAAGCAGACAAACTGAGATATTTCAGAGTCCTGGCAGCTTCTTTGGGTGAGGAAAATGGAAAAAATGACAGGAATATTTACAGATCAGTAAATATTTCTCACAATTTCTCATTTCCTCCCAAGTTTAAGCCCATTCACCCAGTGACCCCCCGTCCAAAAAATCCTTTACCTTCACAGCATTTCTCCTATAAATCTAACATCATCTTGGCCACATCATCCCCAACCTCAGTCGTCCCAAACTCATTTAATCTGCCCCGACTAACCACAAACATTACACTGCATCACAAGCTGCGTCTCCGTTCACCAGATTACTGTGCAAAATAAAAACACGGCAGTTTTGAAAAAGAAAAATCCTCATGCATTTTAATAAGCTATTGCTCTAGGATGAGTTGTTTTGTCAGCTGTATTAATATATAAAACTGAAATATAAAGACTTTTTTGCATCACATTTCATGTGATGAACAACCGGATGTTACTAAAGGCAGAAAAGATGAAAAAAGGCAACAGGAAGTGGTAGAAGGATGACGGCAACATGCTTTTTTAATGATATATCGTGTGAACAAACGTATTCATGTATGACTTTATGTGCGTTTCTTATTTAATGGGAACACTGCAATAGTGAAACTGTTTTCTTGACATGAGTGGATTGTCTACGTTTTGCGCATATTTGGAATGGAAACGGAAACACAGATCCAGATCCAGGTGCTTCTCGGTCAATAATGTCATCAAACGTTTGATTTATTCTATAATTTCAAGTTAAGAAAAGTGAAACTCAAATTATAGAGATACAAAACACAGAGTGGTGTATTTCTAAAAGGTTAACTTTTGGTGTATGCAGAGCGATCTGTGCAAGAACTATTTTAAAAGTACACACACTGAACAAGCTTAGTTGCAGTCAGGAGTCTCCAACTTAGTCTTTGTTCTGCAACTTTTCAATACAGCTGAATGAAAGGAAAAATGATTGCTCAGGTGGTTTCAAAACGTCTCGACTTGTCCAGGAGGAAATTCATCCAAACAGCGGCAGCAGCAGAACTCAAAGCCTGGACTTGGTGCTGATGAGTGGCGTGGCTTTCGGGGCGGGATGAGATGAACTGAAGGTTTTATCGGAGCAACCTGGACTTCCTGCAGAACCACAGGCTGATCGCCTCCATGTCACGCCGCACTGATGGAGTAATTCATGCAAAAGGAGCCTCAGCCCTGAGTGCATTTGCTGTGCTTCAACATGAATTTCATTATTTCTGCATGAACAAATAGATCACCTCACTGCAAAACATGTTACCAAGTATCTTTGGTAATATTAGTGCACTAATACCTTACAAGTAAGTTTTCAGAAAGATAGGAGCTTATAGCTCCTGGCAGATTATTTCACTTCTTACATGGAAAAATGTCTCGTCAGTGAAATAATCTGCCAGTGGAACTAAAACTTTTTCATTAAGTCTCTGTTGACATAAAACAAGCTCCTTTATCTTTCTAATAAAGATATTATTTTAAGATGTTGGCACTAGAGAGTAGAGCAGAAATACTATTTTGTGTTTTTGCAGTGCAGTCGCCTTTTCTGAAGGATGTGAGCCGCATGTTTCCATCTCACTACGACATTTCTTTACTGAAATTCTCCTTTTCTGTTGCTCTTAAACTAAATTAGGTTTTTTTCTGTAGCTGTAAGCAGAATTAAGTCCTTGAAATATAATCACTCTGTGTAATGAGTGCTTACACTCATTTGAGTTTCATTTTTTTTAAATAAATGAACTTTTTGATGAGTTTCCATTAGACGGAGAAGCAGCTGCACATTAGATTTCAGGTTTTATGCGATATCAATCCTCAACTCTGATTTAAAACTGCAGCAAGAAAAAGGATGAGCTCTGTGTATATGTTTGTAATTTATATGTTCCAGATACATAATAGTAATGACCCAGCCACGTTGATGTTGATCTTTCATGTCATGAATGTGCGAACCATCAGCACAATGCTGTTATTAGCGCTTCTTGTCCTACTTTGCAGGACTGGATGCTTCTGCACCCACCAGTACACAGGAGCTGGCAATTCCTAATGATGTAAGTGCTCCACTGTTTCACCAACACTTGCATCCTCATGCGACCGAGTTCATTAAAACTTTCTCGGAGACGAGTTATGATGGGAGATGTTGGGACGCACACATCTGAGCAACAGAAAGTAATTCTATTTTTTTCTTGGTCGACAGATATTACTTCATAAATTCACCCGCTGCATTGTCAGAGAGGAGTTGTCGGCAGCATCGCTGAATATTACTACCCATAAATATAGCTAGCTAATTTCAGGTCAGAGATGCAGAGAGCTGTTCACTTAGCACTGAAGCACAGATCAGATTAATGACACATTTAAACCAGTTAAAGGTGGAAAGTTACTCAGACTGCAACTAAACAGATATTTAAATCAGGATTGTTGTAAATAGATAAATACGGCCTTTCAAGATTACTCAATTATGTCTGTTGCATTCCTCATTTCTGACTGATATTTTATACTTCCATCATGTTTGAAATAAATAACCATAGTAACAAATAAAATATTTAGTCTGAAACCATACATTTAGTTTCTGGACTATATATATTGTTAGATAAATACTTATCCAAACCAAACTTTTCATTTTCAAGCTAAATATTTACTTTCTAAAATTATTTAGCACAGACCTGAAATGTAGGAATAATATGGGGAAAATGTGAGAGAAAAATGGACACATGGCTAAATAAACCCGGTTGCTTTCATTTTAACTGTAACTTTACAAACTGAAAGTACATTTTGGTTTTGGAGGAGTTTGAAAGAGTCACTGATTTTAGCCACATGTTAAATAACTGTGATCCACTGAAGCAGCAGCTGCAACATTAGAAAAAAACAATAATTCAGACTCATGTTTAAAGTCATTGTTTTGAGCTGAATGAGGTGAAAATGAAGCTGCTTGCATTCTGAGACCTGCAGGTTGAAAACAAAGCGAAGGCCTCTCAGCCCTGATTTGGCCCTTCAAACTTCCCGTCATCGCTCTGTCTGGTTAATGAAATGCAAAAGCAACAAAGTGCCTGTCTGACCATTTTGCTGGCCGTCTTTCTGGAGGCTTCTTGTTTCCAGGCAACCGACTGAGAATCAGGAAGGAGTCAAAGAAGTAACCTTTCCCTAAAATTGTGGATTGTCAGTCAACACCAGTTCAGAGGCGCTTCGCTCTGTTTGCAGAGCAGCATATTAAATGGAAAACAAGTCAGAAAATTCACTGAAACGTTGAGAATTAACGGAGATTAAAAGCCAAACTTCTGCTGCGCTGATTTGCTATCAAATCCCGCTTCACTGCACAGGCCAGACTTTGTTGATTAGATATGAACAGAGGTAAAAATCACAGACAATAGAAGGAGAACTGGTTGTTGTTTTGTCGCTTCCGCAGCTCTTATCTCCTGCTGTCAGATCTAATTCCTGGACAGCTGAAATATGAGCCCTTTCGTTATTTACATGCTTCCAATCTCCTCCCGCTAGTTTATTGGCTGCATAATTGGAAGACAAGGCAGCAAGATCAATGAGATTCGCCAGGTCTCTGGAGCGCACATCAAAATTGCCAGCGCCACTGATGGCTCAGCCATGCGCCAAGTCACGATCAGCGGCTCTCCGGCCAGCATCGGCGTGGCCCAGTACCTCATCAACGCCAGGTGAGACATTAGGCAGCGCGGCCACGTCCCGCCGCGCTGCGCGCTTCACACCGCAGCCTGATGATAAGACATCCAAACTGCGCTGCTGTAAAGGGCAGATTTGTTGTTTCTGGGTGAAGCTGGATTTGTTCCAACTCACTGCTCTGTTCTGTTGACTGCATTAAAATCCTCGCTGGATGCTTTCCTTCTTTTCTTTCCTTCTTTTTAAAGCTCCTTCTTTGATTTTTGTGTTTTCTCATAATAGTTTAGTTTCACTGCGACTTTTTGCCCAGTTCAGGTTTTGTTTTTTTAAGTGATCATTTGTTAAATATTTAGTTTTTATTAATGTGTAGCAGGTTCAGTTTTTTCATGTTGGTTTTTAGGTGAAGATCATAAATTGATTCATTAACACAAAAATTAAAGGATATTATATCTTTAATTTCAGTATATTTCAGGTAAAACATGGTTCCAGTTAACAAAAATGTTTTCTCCATTTCAGGTTTGTGATTGGTCGCTTAGTATCTCTTCTGTTTCTTGTCTTTTTAATCCGTTTCCGCCCTGTGGACTCCAGCTTAGAGATGGCTAAATACACCATGCAGGTCGCGTCCTCTGCGACCCCCGTTGACCTCAACATGAGCTTCTCTCAAACGGCCCCCACCGCCTCCAGCGCCGCCACCTCCATGGCCGTCCTGGCCGCCTCCACCCCGACGCCCTCCTCCATTAACCCCTCCACCCTGCCGGCCATCCAGAGCCCCCACTACGCGCTGCCCGTTTCCAGCCTGCTGGGGATGAAGACGCTGCCCGTCCTGACCGTCCATCCGGCAGCAGCTTCCAGCCTAACTCAGGGTTTGACCCCCTATACTGCAAAAATGTCGACGTCTGGTGGAAAGAAATCTGACCGGCAAAAGTTTTCTCCTTATTGATGCCGCCTCGTTAAATCTACAGGGCCAGTCAGAAGTTTACATACACTTTTTATTATGATTTTATTTGGGTTATGATTACAGATATGTACACAAACCACAGCTGATGTTTGGTTAAATCCACCAACAACCTTCTGCACAGATAAAAATTTAAACCAGTGCAGTCAATTGATTGAAATAATCAGATTAATCACTTATGCTTAACTTTGCAAACTTTAAATATAAATAAACACTCAATTGTGGTTCTTGCAGGAATGTTGCTCTCCTTCGGCCGCAGCACAACCACTTAAAATGCAATCAACTGTCGGTTTTTTTTATTTTTGCAGGTAATGTGGTTTTCCAGAACTCAACAGCAGCTAAAGAGAATTTACTCCACAACATGCAAACAAGTAGCAGCAACTTGATCCTGAGACAAAGTCCAATATCTCTGGCACTCCTGTGTGTAACGTCACTGCATTACTGGGTGAACTAATAACTTTTCACATAAATAATGTAAATCTGCAGTAGCGTAGTTGAGCCTTTATGGATGAAAAAATTTGTGAATTTACGCAAAAAGTTGTAGAAACCTTACGATGTCGTCATTGTTTTGGAAAATGTGGACATTTTTTTCCCCGAAAAGTTTAAAATTTGTGCAAAAAATTTTCTATAAGAAACTCTAAAATTTTTATACAGAATAAAATTTTAATGTTTTCTTGAAATTTTCTGAGATTAATCTAAAAAAATCTGAATTTCTTTCTAGCTAATTTTTCAAAATGTTTTTTGTTGCTGATTTCTGAAATTAATCTCAAAATTGCAGATTTTGACTCCATATTTAATTTCTCTATCTACAGTGGTCCTAATACGTATAAATCAGATTCATGTCACTATTAGTGTATGTAAACTTCTGAGCAACCTTCTCCTCAGTACCTTCCTGATAAGACTTTATTAAAAGATGGCAGATATTTTAATATTAACATATAGAAATGAAGACACAGATGCTGATAGATATTTTCCAGGAGTTCCTTTTGTTTTCCATGAACCAGGAGGATATTAGAGTCGGACTGAAATGACAGGAGGATTAAACAAGTCTTCGTTAATTAAAAGAGTCGACTGAGGTCTGTGAAAACATCCTGATGTCATGTGAACATGCAGAATAATTAAAGTGGATAACTCAGGCTTTTATTAGTATCCCAGGGAATATATATATATATATTAAATGAGCTTTAAAGGAGCACTTACTCCTGGAGTAGGAATTTCCATAAAGTGTGTTTCTATCTGTGTAACTTTTTAAAACATTAGACTAGAGGTTATCACCTAGGACCAGACGGCGTGGTGCTGAAAGACTGTAAAGTGGTTTGTTTGTACAGTGAGTGTTTGTTTTTAATGCAGATTGGCCCGTCCTGCGTCATGCGTGTCTTTGTTTCACTGTGGGCTCTCATCAGCGCTAACAGGCTGGGGAGTCCTGTAGTCTCGTTGCGCTGTGGCGGCTCTGATGGGATTATCGTAAAGCCACAGTGGATTCACAGCTGAATTCTCCTCCAGTAATCCTGTGGAGCAGGACTGGGCTGAAACGCGTTTGCTGGTTCGGTTCGGCTTGTTGTTTGTTCTCCAGCGTGAAAACAAGGAGAACGCCTCACAGATCTGAACTCACATCAGTTGTTTTAAATTAATGTTTTATTCATCTCTCCGATGCGGGCATGCACTCAAACAATGGCGTATTTGTAAGATTTGTAAATAAAATGACTTGGAAATAAATGGAACTTTTTATGAATGCAGCTTGGTTTCGTTTCTGATTTTGTTAACGGGGAAAATCTTTCATATGCCACTGATTTCTCTGACTGCTTAACATAAACGCAGACCTGGAGGATTTATCCCTCGGTTAATGGGCTTTGACGATCACATTTCTGCTCCAGGGCCGAGAAGAAAAAGCAAAGATAAAAAAAATAATAAAACAAGATATACTTATAAGTAAAGTCAAAATGACAACTCATATAAATTCACCCCTGGCTGGATGCTTGAATCCTTAAACTCACAGTTACAGTCACTGGGAAAATGAAGTGCACCCTCACTCATATCAGGAGATTTATTTCTCTTTATTATTAGATATTCTGAATGTATCTGTGTTTTGTTTTGTATTAACTGCGGTGATGGCAATGATAAATGTGTGTTTTCAGGTTGTGCAGAGCAGCATCAGGCCAGATGCATTTTTAATCTTTTAAAATGAATAAAACAAAGACAAAGCAGAAATGTTGTGTTTTTAAAATCTCTGCTGTTTTTAAGAGAGGTGATGCTAATAAGTTTATAAAATTAAACAGTTATTGTTTATCTGTGTGCAGAGTACAGATGTGTTGTCAACACACAGATGAATTTAAGAATAAATGTTGTACTTTGACTCCTGCTAGGAATATTTGTAAATGAGATGCTAAATTGCCAATTTAAATTAAATTCACCCAAAGGTCAGACTGCGCAAAGTTCAGAGAAATTACAAAAACATCATCGAGCTCCATCTCTGCCTTAGTTAGCTGATGAATATTAAAGGTTATGACAGAACAGTTGGAAAAGTTGCCAGGAGAAACGCCAAACAGTAACGTTTGGTGTTGTGTTGTATTATAGCTCAACAGGTCTTGCCATACTCACTTCATCAGTATAGTATTTAGTGTCTGAGCGTATCTGTTGATTCTTTTGTATTTAGTTTTTCTGTTGCTTGTGCTTTGAGGTTTGGATCTTTTTGTTAGCTTTGCTGTTTCTCTCATGTCTTCTGGTTCCTTTACGTCTCAGTTCGACTCGCTGCCGTAATTTTTCACCTTCCCTCAGTTTTCCTCCCCTCTGCAGCTGTTTTCATCACCTGACTCTCCTTCAGCTTTTCCCATTTACATCCAATTATTCCTTCTGGTTGCTTTTTGTCATTTCCACCTCTGCTTCAGCTTGTAAACCGTTTGCTCTTTTTGTTCATTCCTCTCATTATTTCTCTGTTTTCATGCTCGTTTCTTACTTTCACTCCACTTCTTGTTACCCTGCGACTCTCCGTCTGAGGTTTCCTTTGTAGTTCATTGATGGTGCTACAAATGGCACTATGTGTCTGGAAAATACATAAAACTGACCTTTTAATGGGAATTGTTAATGTTTGCTGAAACAAATATGACCTAATGAGGACACGTAATAAATGTGCAGAAATTAAACGTTTGATTTTTTTCGGGGGGATTTTGTTTGTACAATAAAATATTGATTTGTTTTAAGCTTTTCTCTGTAATAGCCTTGCTGATAAAAGTGGAGGCTGCTGTAAATTAGTTTTATGGCTAAAAGCCATAATTTAATTTTACACAGCATTCCACCTTTGCATGAAAAATCCCCCCATACTATTACACAGATAAGAAGAAAAAAGTTGCAAAAAAAGCTTCAAACACAAAACTTCACTTCGACATCTTTAACCTTTCTCTGCAGAAAATCCTCACAGACAGTTTCAAAGTATGAGCCCAAGATTTATTCAGACAAATGCAAATTAAGGATCCCCTATTTATGAGTCATGGTTCTGAATAATGACTCTGAAAAGTCAAGTTTTACAGTTATTTTTTGTAGAAATGAAAGAGATCTTAGAATCGAATTCACTCATTTTTGAAGAATATCCCATTTATGCTAATTTGATCTACTTTCCAAACAGTGTTCGACAGACACCGTGCTCACAGATGGCTGGATAATCCACAGAATCACAAAGTGTTGAGGATACTTTTGCAAAAGAAAGACAAAACAAAACAAAAGGTTCAGGCTGAGGCCAGAGGAAGTGGCACGGCTCGAAAACAAGAAAACGCAGAGAAGTAGAAAACCGACACGGCAGGCACACAGACAATCTGGCAGACAAATAGTGTTGGGAATAAAACTGTATCCTACAGGGGGAGACGGGCGAGCTGAAGTCAGGGAAGCAAAGGATCATGGAGGATCAGGTGGGAAATCAGGGTCACTGAAATGTTTGAAAGGAAAACGTAGAAAAACAGCGTCTGACCTCGTTTTGTCTCTATATTCACCTGCAGAAAAGACAAATATTACTTTTTAATGAACATCATGCTGAATGAACAAATATTGCGCATATGGAAGTGGAGTTGTGGTTTTCAATTCTCGAAAGCTATTAATGCAAATCTGTACAGCAAACAGACATCTGAGGTCATATTTCCTGTTTTTCTTTCTTTATCTGCATAAAAGCAAACGGCTGCTGTCCAGGATGAGTCAACCCAACGGAACCGGCTTTTATTTCTTAAAAAAGGAAAAACTTACCTTCACTGAGACCAAAACTCTGAAATGCAGAATTAGTATTCACACCCCGTCTCATTCCATCCTCTATCTTCTGAGTATTTTAATGGGATTTTATGTGATTTTAATGGGATTTTATGTGATTTGTGTCTTCAGACGTGCTGAAGCGGAAGCAAAATCATACATGGTTTTTAAAGTTCTAGTTTTCGACTAAATTAATGACATTTTTTAGAGATGGAAAACTTCTGAAAATACCAGTTTTTTGGTTTCCAATTGAGTTTTCAATCTCAGTTGGATTTAGGCCTGGACTTTGACTAGGCCATTCTAACACATGGAAATTCTTTGGTTTAAACTGTCCTACTTTATTTTTGGTTATATGTTTTAGTTTGTTTGTGCTGAAAACTGACTAAAGTCTTTCCTCAGTGTTTTTCCTTGATGTTGCTCCCTCCCTCCCCACATCATGATGCTGCCGCCACCATGTTTCACTGCAAGGATGTTTGCAGTTTTAGTTTTCCACCACCTTTAGCTGCTGGCTATTCATTTTCAAAAAAGATTGTCTTCTACAACGTCTGTGTTTTCTACAAGGTTTGTGGCTAAAAGCAAACAGGACATTTGATTCTTTTCTTTATATGGAAAAAAAACAAAACAGACTCTTTCTCAGTTTCCCATAATTTGCTCAGAAAACCTTCTGGATGTTGCAATAATTGAACAAAATCAGAACGACTTAAATCATTTATTACCATGAACGAATTAAAAGTCTTTTTAAAAACTGTTCAGCTGAAGAATGGAGCTGCTGTCTTCCTTCCTTTAAGTTTTTATTAATTCTTTTTCAATCTGGTTTTAATTGTTTGCACCTTTTTAATTATTTTATTTTCTATACTGTACACTGATGTGTCTCTATGCCAGGTTTCCTTTGAAAAAGAGATTTTATCTGAAGGAACTTTCTGGTAAAATACTGATTTAAAGATACAAATAAATAAATACCAGCTGTATTTGTGAAAATTCTCCCTAAAAAATATCCAGACTGTAAAATAAAACAAACCGCAGTTTGAGTTAAGAATGAAAAGATGGGAGCATATGGACATTTCTGCAAGGCGCTGCAGTGTTTGGATGTTCAAAGTGGTCTGTGCTGTTTGGATGGCAGAAGGTGTAAAGCTGCTGCCCAAACAAACTTTTCCAACTGTACTTTATGGGAGCAGCACAAACAAAGCCAGACTCATATCACAGTAACTATTCAGTGCAGGCTGCAGGAAAAATCTCCTGGGGTCTCAAAAAGAACAACTTAACCTGCGATTTTCAGCTGGAGCGAGCTTGCTAATGGGCTAGGTGGCTACGCTAATGTTTCCCAGTGTCCCTGTTGCCCCCCGTCCCACCACCTCACTCCCAGCCAACGTTGGATTTACCCCAATTTTCTGTTTTCTGCATTAAAACCCCCCCAGAGGTGGGCACTTCTGCTCCAGCTGGCCTGCAGAGTGTGGGAAGCCAGGCGTGTGGAGCCGTTTCCACAGCATTTCTCAAAATGCTGAAGTGGAGATAATCAATAGTTAATGGGGGGGGGGGACGTAATGACAGTGAAGGATGACATTTCAACCTCGGGGGAAGGTGTAGCAGCGAGAACAGTGCTGCATGTATGCTGATGTGAGCCTGGAGCAGTTGTGAGTTCACAGCCGACCCTTAATGGTAAATTAATGATTTCTTCTTTCAACCTGATGCAGGCAGGAATCAGGAGGGAGGGGGCGCGCTGGTTGTAGAGCGGGTTGCCATCACATCACGCCAAAAAGGAAAAGGCATATTCAGAGGTAAGTAAATGAGGAAAATCTTGTTTCCCCCTTTTAGAAACAGAAGAGTTTGCAGTAAATTGGCAGGTCAGGCTGTCAGTCAGCTCCTGATGAAAAATCTCTGCAATACTCCGGCAGGCCGGCGCTGCCTGGTAGCGTTTCACTGTTTCTGCTGACTGGTGTCATCAAGCTTTGCTGGAACTAATGTGTTGTTTTGTCTGATGTTTGTCCAGTCATGTCACAGTGGGAGTCGTTTTTATTCTTTGTCTAAACCTTTATGGTTATTTATTTTGACCTTTGAACCTGTTTACTCCAAATGATTCACAACAGGAACCAATTATTTGATGAGCGTCTCCCAACAGGGTTTGTTGTTTTTTGTCCTGAAGAAAAAAAATCATTTTTGAGTCAAGTAGTTTTGAGATGCTTAAAATTTGTGTTTTATTTTTCATTGCAGAAGCAGAAAAAACCTTTAGACTCTGGATGAAGTCAGAGGATCCAGCCTGGTGAAAATCCCCTCAGATTTCCTCTGTTTTGTCTTTTTGTTTTGATTGTTTCTCAGATGCACCAGATCAACAAATAATTATAGCAAAAAGCAGTTTTTATCTAAAAACCTAACTTTGGATAAAATTGGACCCGTTCTCCTCTGCAGAATTATTTCAGTTCATCTTCACTGGCTTTGCCTTTTTAAACTTCTGCTGCTGCATCACAATCTGAGTGTCTGGACTTCGGCGGCCGACAGGTGCAGAAGCAGCGCTAACATTGAACAATGCTAAAACTAAAACACAAAAAACAGCAAAATGGAAATGAAAAATGCTGGAGAGAAGCTTGGAAGAAAATCCTGCAATCAACAAAACAAATGCATAAGAGAAATGATGCAACCAGCTGAAATGGAAGAAAAAGGAAAAATGCCACAAATATAAAAAACAACAAGCATAAAAAAGCCAGGAGTCTTCCAGGCCACTAGGGGGAGTCTGGAGTAGGTTTGCAACATATTTTGCTGTTTGCACATTTGCACCTGTTGGCCATCATGCTGGACTTTGACTAGCCCACTTTGAAGCCTTCATTTTGTAGTTGATCCTTTCAGAGGTGAACTTGCTGCATGTTGTCTGACTTTACAGCTGAGGGATGCAAGTTTTATAAAAAAATAAAAATACTTTTTACACATCAATCAGAGTCAGGAGGAGGGTCTTAGCGCTGTCAATCACTCTCAGGTATGCACTTCTCACAGCCTACACATGCATGATTGACAGCAGTTAGACCCTCCTTCTGCCTCTGATTATTTGTTGTTGATCTTTCTTCAGACGGCAATAGTATCGTTTGTTCGTAGGAGGTGGAGAAGATCCGGATGTCTGTTAATTACTGTAAGTTTTCTGCTCCTGGAGAAGAAAAGCGGCTCCTCACCGAGACTCTGCGTCGTGTCGGATGTTTTTCGATCAAACTGCTGTGTCAGTTTCACAGCAGAGGTAACAAAACTCTTCCCAGAATGTTTCCCTTTTGTCCCATCAGTCCATTGGATGTCTTCCCAAAGGTCCTGGGGATCAGCAGCTGGCATTTTACTGGGACACATGATCCAGTTCTGATCAGCTGCTTTCAGTGAAATGTCAGACTGGAGTTTTAACAAGCTGTCGCTGGGAGATAATTAGAAGTAATGGAAAGAGACACAGGCTTCTAGCTTCTTTGATAATTCCCAATATCAAGCTGTGCAGTGCACCTAGAAATATGGAGTGAACTGAGCTTAGGATGCGGTCGGCTGTCTCAGCACGCAGCGCCGTGCGCGGCAGGAGCAGCATGGAGGAGAAGCTGCGTCCGCATGTCCAATCTGCCAGACTGAAGCTGTGAGTCTGAAAAAGAGGGCAGGAGAGAGCTGTTTCTAAAGTAAACCCAGCTGCTGGTCATATTGGGACATGATTATAGATTATAGATAATGTAGAGTCTGGCTGCCGGTGCTAATGGCTCTCTGACTATAATCATCCCAGGATATGGATGGAACAGTCCAGATAACTTTCCCCAGCAAGTGAAAACCTACAAATCCGATTTTATTTGAGGAGACTCAAGAGGAGTTGAGGAATGTTTCAAAACCAGAGCATGAAATGGGGAGAGACGGTTATGAAACTAACTCAGACAGTTTCTGTTTTCTCCTCATTCGCTGCAGCCGACTCCCCAAGGATCCACACAAACTGAAAACCGCTGCTAGGAATCGATGCTGATCACACCGGATAGTTACTAAATTATTTTTGGAGGAGAAAAGTGGAGTGAGGTGTCAGGAGGAGATGCCATGGAAACTGAAAACATTTCAGTGACTTTTATCCAGTTTTGATCTTAAATCATTTGAAATAAATGTAACTAAAGGATTTTTATGTTCTATGTGCTTTGGACAGATGAAACTAAGACTTCACTTTTCTGCAACAAACTCTCCAACCAAGAATGAAAAATAAAATCCTCTGCAGGGTTTGCACCAGGGAAGCAGCTTGCTTAGTGGTCAGTAAAAACATTAACCATAATATCATTAGCAGAGTTTTTATAAGTGGATTTTCTCTCTGTGAAACCTCTTGGCTTTACCCCAGTCTTTATAACATACAAATCTACATAACTTTATTTGGGTCAACTGGAACAATGACGATATTTACAGCTGCATTAAGCAAAGGACGACCTGCCGTCTTACATGAATTTCAAATTCAGTGAAGTGATTGTTGGTATGAGAAGAGGTGTGAATATATAATACATCTGGGTGCATCAGTAATTGAGAGTGTAATTGAAAAGTCGATTCATTTAATCCAAAAAGTGAAACTCATATTCAGTAATAGGTTCTCTGAGTGTAATTCTATTAGTTTGATGAATATGGCCTACATGGGATTTTAATTATAGGAGAATATTGATTAAAAAAAAAAGAAAAACAGGAGGATATAAATATTTACATCTGGGATGACAATAAGTGTGGCTCTGACTACAATAAATAGAAATATCTATCCCCCCACATGCATTCAAAATGAAGATTTGAGATTCATTTTCTGAATATTTCCACTTTAAATGAGAAGGAATTAACTGAACATTGGTTTTGGTGCCTCGTTGCTCTTTTCACATCTCTTTCCGTTCCGTTTGGATTTATTCCCGGGTCTCTGGCCCACCAGCTGATCCACGTCTCTGCAACAGCCCACAATTATCACAATTATCTGCATTTCCACAGCCTCCTTTCTGCGGCCTTTTGTCAGTTTGCACCAAATTACCCTTTGACCAGGCTGCGTCACGTGACGCTGCTCCTTAATTGCGGATAATTATGCAAAGCAGTTAATCTCAGCGGTGCGTGAACCGCACTAATTGACCGCCTGCTCTCGCCCTCTTTCGCTTGTCCCTGCGCCACCTAGCGGCCGCCTCCGCGCCCATCTATTAAATAAATTATTTCCGCGCCGCGCCACCGTGAGAAATAAAGTGGCAGTGCGGGCTTTGCGGGGACATCAGTGGCTGTTTGGCGGCGCGGCGCATCGCTCTGCTCCCCCTCGCTGCGGTGATTAAAGTTGAGCCGCTGACCTGCGCGCTTCCTCCCGGGGAAACTGCGCGTTTAACGAGCGTCAGTTTCCATTTCTCCACTCCAGATCATTTGTTGCTGTCCGGGAGCTGAGCTTCAGCCCGGCGCACGGACGGATCCGGCTTCCAGGATCACAGGTACATTTGATTCATTTGGATGCGTTCGGATGGATCCCGCTGGCTTTAAATCAACTTTTAGCTCTGCTTAATGTTTTATTTTCATCGCAGTTTTTTCTCTAATGTTGCCGTTTTTTCCACTTGCTGTGGATGTTATCTTAAAAAAGGCTAAATGAGCTTCATGCAAAGAGGATGTTGCACCTGTGGAGGCAGCAGCAGTGACCGAACTGTGTGTTATTCGCTAAATTAGGAGATTTCATCACTTCAGGATGCAGCATCCATTCTGCACAATGCAATAAATTCAGACTGTCCAGCCAAGCAGGTGGTTGCATCATAGTAAGGTCCACATAGTCTGTGCTTCCTGGCTTTTACTTGCATGCTTCTGTAATAACAACATTTTCTGCCTGTCCATCACTGTCAGACCTTCATCTCGCGCTCTCTCCATCTCCTTCATTCGTTTTCTGCCCGGGACTTTCGCTGCCAGGCTGTGCATGAGCAAATGTTCACCTTGCTGCACGGCTTTAATCCTGAGATTATGTGACAGCTCTGGAGGGGCTGTGGGCTTTTTTTGTTGTGGGATGTTTCGGCAAACTTTCACCCGATTTGGGTCATTCGCCACATTTCCAGTCAGAGGATAAAATTCAATTAGACAGCCCCGCAGCTTCCCGCATCCACTGGCAGATGGCTTAATACTAGAGGATTCTTCCTCCTCGTTCCTTAATGTTTTAATTGGGTTTCATCGTTTCACACTGTTTGTGCGCATTAAAAAAATAGATTTAAGTCACTCTTTATACAACCCGAAATCAGTTTCGTTGCTTCCAGACCAGCTATCCAAACATTTCACATCTAATCTGCAGTAAATTCCTTGAAATTGATGTAAAATCCCTCAGTAAACAGCTTTCTGCTGCGTTCTGCAGTGTGGATCTCATGTTGGCTCAGTGAAGTTGCAGTAAATGAACTGTGCGCCCTGCTGAGGGCAGATTTGTCTCTCCGAGTTAATTCCAGCCCTGCGGAGCTGCTTTTCCCTCTGAAGGACATCCTCTCGGTTCGGAGGGACAGCTGCTGGATTTTACTTTGAAAAGTTGACGGGATTTGATTACTCCAAGGAATACTTCCTGTCTGCGCGAGATTCTGCCAGTCAGACAAATCATTGTGGAAATGGTTTGTCTCTGTGGACAGAATCGTTTTGTTTCAGGTACATACAGGGTCTGGCCACTTTATTAGGTACACCAGGTTGTTGCTCCTTTTATTTCTCCATTTTCTGAGGAAATAAACTCCAAATGGAGACGGATGCATTCCTCAGATATTTTCTTCCTTATCCACAAGCAGCAGCACACAGTGGCTGAAGATTTGTCAGCTTCACTGTCATTTCTTGTGAAGCTGGAGGTGCATGGAGGCTACTGGAGTAAATCAGTTTCTTCTTTTCTTCTTCTTTTTATACATGGAAGTAGCTAAAAGGAAATCTTTGTACTGGAGGTCATAAAGGACATGATCAGGAATAATACTAAGGTAATCTGTCAGAGACTCAAACCAAACCTCCACCAGCGTTGATACAAGGCGGCACGGTTACTGGAGCTCCACCAGTGGAACCAGTTTGTCTTTTCTGCTTTGACTTTTGGCATCAACAAAATATTTTTATCCACACAACTCGGCCTGCAACTAACAATCACTTTAGTAATCGATTCATCTATCGACTTTTCTGATGATTAATCAGAATTCTGCTGATTTTTTTCAGCTTCTTCTATACAAATACTTCAATTCTGTATTTAAATAAGAAAATTAATATTTTCTTGCCTAAAATGCAGCAACGTGGCATTTCTTTAGTGAATGCTCAACCATTTTCTGCAGGTGCTGTTCAAACATCAACTTTCTGCTCAGTTTAACATCAGTCCAGTAACAGGCTGATCTGGTGTTTCTGGTTATCTGACTAGTAATTAGATTGCAAAAGGTTATGAATAAGACATATATTTTACAGGATTTGAACCAGGTGAAGCTCAAACAGAAGGCTTTTTTTATCTTTAATGACAAATATTTGTGTATGTTGTTCTTTGAGTAAATGATTTTTTTATAGTCTTTGCTCTTCAGCTGACTATTAAGTGAATACTAAATTACTAGACAATTATCTCAATAATCTGATTAATTGTTTCATCCTGCAGTCTCATGCCTCTTACTGGATATTTCTGCAGTTTTCCATCTGCCAATAAAAACAATGTCACAACTTTCTTCTCCATCCCAAAGCTCACATCTGCCCTGGGATTTGAACCCACAACCAGCTGTTCCACTGTTCACATAACTGTACATGTGTACCTAATGAAGTGGCCGGTTAGTTTATACACAGATCAGCCGACTGAAACGTTATGAAGGAACAAAAACACCAGAAAGCACAAAGCAAAACATCAGTACTTAAATTTTGTGACGTTGTCATTTTTAATATTGTGTGGATTAAGATTAGGAGAATAAACATGAACCGTTTTCTGTGCAGACTGCGTATCGGTGATGAAAAGCTTTGTGGATCCAGTTTACGTTCATTCTTTTACACTCCAGAACAGTAATTGTTTTCACAAAAGCAAAATGTGAGTTTTTTCAGCCAGAATCATAATTTCCACTCAGAACTGCTTCGCTCTGTATGGCAGCTCCTCCAAACGACAGAGATTAACTCACCGAATCCCCCTGATAACACAGGAATGATGCAGTGAGAGTTAAACTTTAATTTGGTCCTAAAAACGACAGGAAGGCATAAAAAGTCCTGGTCGCATTACGCAGCGTGTTGCTGTGCAGCTCAGCTCGTTAAAACTGGAGGCCGGGTTTGAGTCGCAGCATCTGTTACAGGCCCTTTAGTTGAGCTAAATGTTTTCTATTCACATAACAATTAAACATCAGAAAGTCTCTAGTTTAGAGGTTTCACTTCTCGTCTTGGTGTCTATTGACATTTTAGACATTCAGTGGATTCCTAGCTGCTCCCTGGTCCATTTTGGTTGTGAGCACATCTTAAATATTTGAAAGAAAAATGCAGGTTGGGAAGCTGAAACATGAAGGCGAATTTCTGTCTCAGGTGTTTCTGGATTTCAGTTATTTGTGAGCAGATGTTGTCCTTTATCTGCAGGAATACTGAAGGACAGAAATTAATTTTAATTTGAACCATAAAATGCTCTCTGGATTCCAAGATGGATTCTCAATTGGTCCTAATCAAGTTTAGGAAGATGATCTCATCCAATCAGACTTCAGAAGTCAATGCTAAAGTAAAAGCCGTTGCTTTCGGTAGTGCTTTTCTTCTGGTTATGAACTTGTGCTGATAATCTCAGCTGAATAAATTTAAAATCGATCCATCGATTCATACATGATTACCTCTGTGACGTCTACGTTCTCCTTCTGCGCATGTGGGCCACTTTGGAGTCGTAAACCGTTCACACAGAAGACTGATTGTGGCACATTTAATTAAAATAAGAAAACCTGGAATTGAGCGTCAAGGTCCGCTCTGTGTGACCGCAGCCTAACAGACAGTGGAGACTGGGAACCTCCCAGTAGATGCTCCGGCCCAGTCGCCATGACAGTTTATCTCTGGCCAAGTTTAGCCACATTATTTCACTGTTTTCCTTCCCACTCACCCACTAACAGGTCTATTGATGAAGATTTGATCACTGTTAATAATGATAAGCCTCATCTTTGCAACCCAGCCATTATCCACCCAAATCCAGGAGTATTAACCAAGACTAAAGTGTAATTAGGAATCCACAAATGGGTGGAAACATTTTATCTGGAGTGTGGAAAATTCCTGGAGATGAAAGCGACGCCTCAGTGCTTTTTGTTCCTATTTATAGCGTCACTGTGTGAGTGTAAGAGCGATCAACCTCGCTGGGAGAAACCTCCTGAGTGACATCAGAGATGAAAGCGGGAGGCAGGTCAGTGTTTGCTCTGCTTGACCGCTGCCACTTGTGTCGGCCAGGCCTCGCCACTTCTCTCTACATGAATTACCAGCCAGAGCCGAACTCACAGGAAGATCTCAGGTTGTTTTGTCAAGACGCATCGTCCAGACTCGCTCTGCTCCATGATGAAAATGACGACGACTCGTGAGTCACACGTCCGCCGCGTTCCGGTCAGCGTCGCTGCAAGGCTGACCTGGTCGCCAGGTTCAGTCCCACACGCTTGATTAAACTCTGCCGCGGCGCTGCGGGTGGTCAGGCGGGTTCTGGTCCGCAGCCTGGGCCTTGATGGGAGACTCTGGCCTTTGACAGAGGGATTTAGAAACGCTGTGGCTCCGGCTGAAGAACGCTCAGGCCCATTTGGGTTCATTTGGGTTCTAGAAGCGCAGACATTTAAATGTCAGTGGTAAGTGGAAACATTGTCGGTTCTCTGAGATAATAGCGGAGCGACCGGCAGCGTTTAAATGTGCAATGTTAATGGGGGAGAGCAGAATAACAGAATGCAATTTTGTGTATTGGAATATAATTATGATTTTCACCTGCTGCATGCAAAGATGTAATTCCAGCTTTTATTGTAGTGAAGAAAATGATGCTAATTATCCAGAGAGGGACAACGGAGGAGTGGCTGGTGATATAAAGAGGATGACACATTCTTCATGAAAGGTCAAATTCCTTCAAGATTTTAGTTTTAATGTGAGAATTGAGTATTTAACAAACTGTTCTCCTTCATGGAAGGCTTGGTAAAGAAGCAGCTAATATGCATTTCTTCTTTGCTCATTTCAATTGAGTCACAGCAACTGCAAAAACACAAAATCTTACAAAGTATTTTTGGTTTCTGGTATAAATACTTGAAATAAGACTAAACTATCACTAAAATATAGACGCCAAAACTGGAAAAATGTGTTGTTATAAGTGAAATAATCAGCCAATGGAACTAGAATGACCGAAATCAAACTCCTGCTTTCCTAAAACGATACGTGTAACGTAGTTTTGTCTTATTGCAACTATAATGAGGTGTATGCACCAAAATTAGACCGAAATTACTTTGTGTTTTTGCAGTGTAAGAACTTTTAATTAAGAATAGAATAGAAATACTTTTATTGTCCCACATTGGAGCAAAGATAAGAACATATATAAAACATACTGTGTGATTAAAAACAACATTTCAACATAAATACTCTGCAGTTATTAAATAATCTGGTCCAAAGGAATGTGCAGCTGTGTAGGATCAAAATGTACAAAATGTGTGTGTATATTTATCTTTTAAGGACGTCAGACTATTTACAATAAGTGATAAAAAAATAAACGTCACCAGCAGAAAAGTGCAGATATAAGCAAACATGTTATTAAAAATGACTAAAAACGAATGAAAGTTCCAGCATGAATATAAATCTTAATGAGTTTGATGAGAGCAGTTATGGTTATAAAGTCCATAGGTAATAATCGACTAATAATAATAGACTTGGTTTCCTGGAGCGTAAACTGATGTGACTCAGAAGGCCATTTGTTTCGGCCGCTGGCCAAGAAGCTGGACGGAGACCAAGTTGATGCTGCCACTGCGATGAATGATGAGGACAAGGAACGAGAAAAGAGCTGCACTATTTCAGCATATTTTACTCATGAAATACCAAAAAATTCTCAAGTATGAAAAATTTCTTGGTCAAATTATTTGTCAAAAGTCCTGAGTAACTGATAGCTAGTTTTGGTTAAAACTTGTTTGTTTTTCATCCAGTGAAGTTACTCACACCCGGTAGAGAGTCCAGAAATTTCATTCAAGTAAAAGTAACAAAACCTCATAATAAAACAACTCAAACAAAAGAAAAAAGTGCAGCATAGTGAAAACACTCCTAAATGTGCAATTTGTCCCCAAAAAGTTACTAAAGTAAATGTAACTCAGTGAATCCGTTAGCAAACGAGGCGTTTTAAATGAAAACCTGGTGGAAAACTGAAAACAGATCTTCTTTGGGTTCTTTGGGATTTGATGCATTTTTGCCCCAATGCAGAAAAATCAAATGTAGTTTGATTCTTTAGATGCCTGGTAATAAGATGTTCATTTGATTCAGCAAATGGATGGAAAAGTTGTGTCACAGCAGCTCTATGACTGGATTCTGAAACCCCTGGTCTCTCCATGTTGTGCAATAATTAATGGCCAGACATCCGTCTCTCTGAGTGCTGAGCTGCTGACAAAATGAGGACGGCAGTAATTAAACCACCTGATATTGTAAATTAACAACAACAAAAAAAAACCAAATGAAAACAAACATTTACTCCTTAGCTTTTGATTTTTGTTTCCTCTACTGACTAAAGTTTTCTGAATTTTTTAGAGCGATATTAAGCCACTGCTGTAAAAGTTTTTACGGCTCCCTCTGCAGCTGAGCGACCTCAGCGCCCCTCCCCCTCCTGTTGCTCGACCTGTCAGGTCTCTGACTTGAATGTTGTACATTTCCATCCTCTGGCTCAGTGGTGCAACACACACAACATTAGGCAGCGTAATTTAAACGCTCAGCCATTAATCTCTAATGATATGATCGGATAATGTGCACTATTAGCCTCTGTTTTGTTTGCCAGGGATGTGTAGTTTGTTTGCTGGTTTATTAGGCTTGCAGCAGCTGCTTGGACCATTATTTATTAATCAAAGATGTATTCAGGGACAACATTGGGTAACAGCTCGGTGCGGCAGCAGCACAGCGGTCAGGGGACAAACATTAATGCATGCAAGGACAATAAAACAATTCTTAGTGCTGTATTTAAATTAGATAAACACCACAACACGTTTCTGTTGCTGCTTTGATGGGAGTCCAGAATGTTCTGCTAGACGGTTGTGTTTACTTTGGACTTCAGAAAACCCGGCGGATCAGAACCAGCAGGCGACATGGTAACCAAACCATCACTGACTGTTTCCTGTGGAAACAGACGCCACTCTTCCACCAGACCGACTTCCAAATGAAATGCAAACTTTACTGTAAACCAAGTCCACTGTAATATGAGGTGTGAAAACACCTTGGACTTCCCCGGTCTCCTCCTTCCACTAAACTTTCCTTGGACTGTAGAGACTCTTTGCGTCTTTCCCTGCAGGTGGACGTTATCAGGTACTTTCTGCTGGTCATCATAACAGAACATTTCCACTATAGAAAACAGACATAAGCCATAATCATCCAAATTAACTGATGAATAAACACTTTTGTTATATTACTCTATTTAGTGAATTTATGCAACTGAATTACTGAAATAAACTTTTTGGTTATATTCACATTTTTGAGATAGAAATGAATCAACAGATGATTTATTCATGTGCAGGTGATTAATTCCTCTTATGCTAATTTGAGGTATGTTTTAGCCTGAAGTTACATCGTATCATAGTTATTTGGAAGAGTAGAGTTTGTGCAAACAGCGACAGCGACATTTCCGCTTTGCTCTGCGTGGCTGAAAATGTGTCTGATGCTAATTTTCTAAGTGTTTGTTTCCCAGAGATCATTATTTAGAGTTGCAGCGTTAATAGGAGAGTCGATAGCTCAGGTTTATGTTATTTTTATCTTTGAAGTCGGTGTTTAAACGTGTCAGCAGTGCGAATGAACTTGATGTCGGCTTGTGTAAACTCTGTGTGCTAACAGAGCGACGGCTTCCACATCACCTCCTCTCCACAGCGGCTAGCGCCTCGAATTGAGAACATGACTCCTCAGAAACGACTTTGTCTCTGTCACAGTTTGGAAATTCATCCACAGCATTCCCCAGACTCCATTGTGTCTCTAAGTCACATCTTTTTTCTGTTTGTTTCCTCTCTTGCCGCGTGTCCTTGCAAGCACTGAATTTAGAGCAGCGAAGCAAAAAAAAAAAGAAAAAAAGTCTTTGCAGAGCTGTAGGCCAGAGATAAATCTCTGACCTTTTATCAGATGGCTTATATACAAGAATATAAATAAAAGAGTGTTTGAACATGAAGAATGGGTGAAGAGGATAATCTACAACCGCATCTTAATAAGATTTCACTGCACAACGTTACAGTAAGAAGGAAAATATCTGCGTTTACATTTAAATCTCTTTTGATGACACCAGCTGGACGTTATTCTGAGGAGTGGAAATTAGTTAAACATTAGTGGAGATGAGGTTTGTGTTAAAGCGGCGAGATGTCATATGGACGAAATGACTGCTGTGGAAAAAAAAAGAAAAGTAATTTTCAAAGGTGGTAAAGCATATTGCTCTGCATTATGCAAATATTTGTTGTGCTTCATTTTCTTTTCCTCGCTGCCAACAAACACCACTTGGAGACTGAAGCCACTGGTCTGTGCAGGAAGTGTGAATTGGTTGCAGTTCAAAGTGAAATCGCATGATTTAAAGGCTGTCTGCTTCAGCTGTCAGTTCTCAAAGAGCAACGCAAACAAGTAAACAGGAGAGAAAAAATCTGCATAATTAATGACCGTATTAGTCACATTTCTGTCACCTCCCCAAACCGCAAAAACAACCAATGGCTGTAATTTCTCACAGTCTCGAATAAATGAAAGAAACTGCCAATCATCTGTTTATTTATAATTTTTTTCATACTATGCTTAATAAAAAATGCATGTCTGCCTATATTTTATATTTTGAGCTAAATAGTTTTCATCTCTATCTGCTGAGAAAAATGTGAAGTATGGAGAAAAAATGTGTCAGTTAGGACACCCACACTTGACCCATTTTTTCCATAATTACTTCAGTTTAGAATAATAATTAAATGTCCTTGCTTTGCAAACACATTCTGAGGCTGAAGGTAAATAATGTCTCTCAGGCTCAGGGCTGTTTGGAGGATTGGAAAAGTACTAAAAGATGAATGTAGATGAATGAAGCTACAACCTTATCTTAAAATAATCTTTAGTTGAACATCATTTGTAAATGTTTTGATTTATTTTGTGGAGGAGTCCAGTTCACGGAAACAATTTTTTTTACCAAATCTGTGTAAATTCCTGTAACGTAAATGCAACTCAAGCATATTTTCGTTCATTTATTACTTTAGTTGATCAGCTTGTTTAGAAATTATTAATCAGTAATCTGCTATTCCTTGTGTTTTGCAATCTATACGTAACTCTTAAGAACTCTCACTCATTCCCTTCAGACTAGCCAGCAGCAATTAGCAAACGCCTGTTAGAGCTGTTATGCATCAGCGCAGCTCGTTTTAGGAGCGACTTCTCAGTGAAATGCTGGTAAAAACCCCCCAAAAAACACAACTTCCTGTGAAGTAAAGACTTCCTGAAGGTTTCAGAAAGAGCAGGAATTTCTTAAAGAGACAGAGGTTCAATTTTAAGTCAAGGCGTTTAATTATGATGTCATATTTGTTTTAAAGCATTCTTATAACAACTGATGATAAATGGTTACTTGCCTGTGGTATAAACTGTCTCTCTATGATACTAATACTTCCTGTAGGAAGTGGAACAGGCATGGCAGCAGAAATGGGTTCACAGAATTAGCGTTCAGAGAATAATAGTCTGGATCTGAAATCTC
The DNA here is from genome assembly GCA_010277015.1 of Poeciliopsis turrubarensis. NCBI lineage: Eukaryota > Metazoa > Chordata > Actinopteri > Cyprinodontiformes > Poeciliidae > Poeciliopsis > Poeciliopsis turrubarensis. The sequence goes on along the minus strand of VMRN01000156.1, from coordinate 584,005 downwards.
TTCCTTTGTGGTCTTGGCTGACCACATTTGTATCCAGCACACATTTCGGATCAACAAGTCTTCATTGAGTGCTCAGCTTATTTGCCAACTGTGCTCTTTCATATTTTATGTGCAATTGGGATTTTTAAAGTGCATCACCCCGACTCGTTACTCAGCCAGCCATGACGCTTACATTCTCTCGGGGGACATTTTGACATGAATCTGTGACACAACAAGCTGCTGTAAACAGTCTGCTTCATCGTTAGACACGGGCAGTGAGGAAACCAGTTATCTATAAGCAGCATTGTTGCCCAGGCCAGATTGCTTCATGTTGCCAAAAACCCTGAAGGCCACACAGAGCGCGGCGGCCATGGCGGCCATGGCGGCGGCATTAGAGTGACGGCTCATAACAGCTGTTAGGGTGGAGAGGTGAGGCCGAGAAAAGACAAATGAGGTCCTTTTACTAATGAGGCCGGGAATCATCGCTCCCCGTCTCTGTCAGCTGCAGCGGCGTTATCGGTATGCACCTCGCTCTGCTTCCTCCTCGTTCAGAGGGAGAAACGCTCCTCAAACACCGCCGGTGTGATAGCGGCGCCGTCGTTTGTCCCGCAGAATGAAGCTGAATTCATGAATATCAAAAGGCATCACCTAAAACATGCGGAGGAATCTGGTTTGCTTTCACTAAAGCTGAATCTGTGGTCCATCTTGTTTGCTTTCTTTCTTCCCACGTATCTAAACCTGCCTTGAAAAGTGTTCACACCTCTGGGAAAGTCACATTTTATGTTGCAGAGATAAAACTTAAACATATTTGTTAGGATTTTCTGTGTTGAGCTCTAAGAGGCGTGTAATGATGAACCGCAGGAAAAATGATTCTTGATTTTGTAAAAATAGAAATCCTCTGAGTAATTAGTTTGCAGAAGCGTCTTTCTCTGAAATTACAGCTGCGAGTCTTTGGGGATTTCTCCACCAGTTTTCACATGCAGATTGAAATTCCTGCCTATTCTTCTTGTTCAGACAGATTAAATAGAGAACATCTGCGAGCTGGGATTTCAAATCATATATTCTAAATTAGATTTAGACTTTTGACTTTGACTGGGCCACTTTTCACACATGAAAATGCTTTGATAGTTGTAGTTCTCAATCATTAGGTTTTCTTACAGCCTTTATTTCACTAAACTACCATGTTGATCCCTTCGAACTCTTTTGCCTTTGAATAACGAAACTTAAAGACACAGATTATTTTTTCTCTTATTAATGAAACAGACTCTCATTCTTTGATTAATGAAATTTCCAGAACAGTATCAGAGTACTTGGTGCCGGTTATACTTCATGATTACTTTATTTCGCAATGAAAAATGTGGAAGTTTGTTATAATTAAAAGCTGGAATTATAGAGGGTGCAAACATTTTTGCAAGGAACCTTATGCACCCATTTATGAGCAGCTGTACTCTTTTAAAAGCTTGCCATAAATAAGCTTTGACACAACTTTCCAGCTAATACTTGGGTCTGTCAGAGCTAAGTAATCAAATGCTTTTCTGCAAAATAAGTTGTGTGTCAAACTGACTGCAGCCCATTAAAAGGAGCTCAGCGATCACGCCAAACATTGGGTGTGAAGAAAATGAATGAAAATAGGCCACCAGACACAGCAGCGCGTCACAGGAGGCATTTGAATTTCAAGACGATGCAGTAAATCAAGTTAAGCAGGAGACAAAAACAAAAACATCGGCCGTGCTGCCTTTTAAAAATGTGCAGCCTCTGCAGCTGATCCGAGGGCTTTTAGCCGGCGCACGTCAACTCTGAGAGCTGAAAGGGTCTCAGAAAGTGACATTTTGTTGGCTTTCTTGCAAAAAAATAAAAACGAGATGGAGCAGATTGGCTTTTATTTTGAAACTGACACTGCTGCTCTCATGTCTCTGAAATCTGTTGTAAAGTTATCTTTCCAAGATGGCATTATGCTCCATTTTCAAATCAATCTCTCTTTATGTAGCGTTGGCTGCGATTCATTGAAAAGAAACAGACATTGATCCCGGCTCTCTGCTCCATGAGGTCCTTAGCAGGGTGACACTCAGTTCCCTCATTGGCCATTTTCCCCTAACTCTAACACCGCAGAGACTGATTGATGCTGCCAAGTGTTACAGTACCAAGCATGATCGATTTCCTAACGCGTCTTTGTGTCTACTTCTTTTCCTGATGATCCAATTCACTGATGCCACATGCTTGCCTCACACTCAGTGGTTGTTTGCTTGTGGGAACGAGACTCAGACGAAAGTCAGAGCCGAATGATAGAAAGCGACAAAGTGCCGAACACATAACCCCAGTTTAATTTTCTCTTTCCAGATGGACTGGCTCGCACCTGAGATGTGAACCGTGTTATGTGAGCCAAGGTGTTTTCCCACCTTTCCGGTGGTGGGAAGAGATGCTGCTCTCCGTTACCATGGCAGCGGAAGTTCTCCTTCTTCTGGGGTTCGTGATGAGCGGCGCCCTGTGCAATCCCATAGCGACGCTGTCGGTGAGCCGGGATCATCTGGAGAAGGTGCTGACCCAGACCCGGCAGGACGAGCAGCAGGACAGGCAGAGTCCAGAGGAGCCGCTGGAGTACGCCGCTCAGGAAGCCAACGCCTTCGGCCCCAACAGGACTGCCCCGGGCCTCACCGGGCCTCGCTTTAGCTCCCTGTCACGCGGACTGAAAGATGGAGAATCCGAGCAGCAGTGGAGTGAACAGGACAGCCTAAACCAAATAGACGAGGGCCCCACCAGCGACGTGGGCCTCTCCCTGGATGCCATCGACGAGTACGCCTACCCGGACTACAGAGGGAAAGGCTGCATGGACGAGAGCGGCTTTGTGTTTGCCATCGGCGACCAGTTCACCCCGGGCCCCTCGACGTGTCCTTGCCTCTGCACGGACGAGGGCCCTCTGTGCACCAAACCCGAATGTCCTAAGGTCCACCCTCGGTGCATCAAAGTGGACACCAGCCAGTGCTGCCCTCTGTGCAAGGAGAAAAAAAACTACTGCGAGTTTCGGGGCAAGGTCTACGCCTCGCTAGAAGAGTTTAAGGTGAGCCTGTTTTACCACTTTCAGGCCTCGTTGACATGCTCCGACCTGAAAGAATCGCTGACCGAACACTCCACGCTATCAATGGAGTTTATTACTGCCGCTACACAGAAACAAGTAACCTTGCCTTGCAGCATACAAGCGGGCACGCAGGCACATTTATAATGGCAAAGGTCAGCACTTGTGTAGCAGAATGTTACCGGAGGCTGAGTTTTGGCCGTGCAGCTTCAGCAGAGTGCCTCCATATTCAGTCGATACAAAAGAGTTACAGCTTCAGTAATGTTCCAACTCTGCAGGGCATGCTCATACATGTGGGCGTTTGGGAAAGACACATCACTGAGGTCTTTACTCTTTTATCTGCTGTCACGTCTTCATAAAGAGGCTTGACTCAGGATTGCACCACCATCTGAGTGTTATGTCTCTTATGAGGCAATAAATTCAACCCCAATGCCTCTTTTTATGTCTGTAGTGTCTCCACAGATGGTTGAGCTTAATGTGGAGTATCTTCTTCTAAGGCTTCCCCGCTGATATACGTCGGGCTTTGGGCCGTTTGTAGGGCAGAGGCTTTGAACCGGAGCAACAGGCTGGTTTTTTATGCTTGATTGCTACATTCTGGGGCATCGTGCTAAGTGCTACCTCACTCCATTTTTCACAGTGGAGTGCCATGCGGAGGCACAAGCTTCAGCAATCTGCAGAACGAGCCTCAGCTCTCTTGTTAGGACCAGAGGTGTATGACTTCATGTAAGCAGCTGCAAAATGAAACCTGTGCTTGCACGCTCTGAATGTAAATCAAACTCTACGCTCCCCAGCCTTTGTTCCACCTTTTCCTCTTCTATTTTCAGACACACAAAAACACTTGGATAGCCGACCCAGACTCACACGCTGAGGAAATTGGAAGCATCTTTCTATTGTTTCCCAGTTCCTATTGATTTCTCCTTATCTTCTGATTGAATAGGGTAGTTCAATTCTCGGCTCTGCCCTCCCGAAAATGAGGCGCTCATTGGCAATAAAATTGAGAGAACTGAGACTTCCCCATAGATGTGGCTTTCTGACACTGAATACATACTCCGCTAAACAATCAAGGCAGTCTTATTGAGCTATTTGTGCGTGTGTGTGTGCGTGCATGTGTGTGTGTGTGTGTGTGTGTATGTGTTTGTGTGTGCGTGTGCATGTGTGTGTGTGTGTGTGTGTGTAAGGTACATAGGTATGCAGAAATGTTCAAGCCCCTTGAACCTTTATATCTTCTGTTGTGTTGCAACCACAAGCTTAACAGTACTTAGCAGGAATTTTATGTGCTCTATATTAGGGCTGTCAATATTAATGCATTAATTCATTCACCTACGATTAATCTAAACAGTTTAACACGTTAATATTTCTTAATGCAGATTAACTGTGTTCCATGCTTTTATCTAAAAACCTCTCTCTCACTGTCTGTGTCAGAAAAGTGAGTGAAAAGATGAGAGACGAGCGTCAGACTGGATTTTTAAAAAGCTGTTTGGATGAACCAAGGCAGCATTAAGCCAACTTATTTATTTAACTTCCACTGAAGAACAGGCAGTTTTTAGTTTTAAAACTATGTTTGAAACAAAATGACTTTTTTTTAAATCTTCTTGAATATTAAAAATGTTTTCTTTAACATTTATTTAAAAAGTGCCTTTTTACAATTCAGGTTTACAAAGTTAAGCACCGTGATCAATCTGATTAATTTTTTAATGGGTTGAGAGCGAAACTATAAACAGCTGTGGAACAACTGAAGCGGCCGCTGCACTGAAAACCTGCTGGTTATTCTAACAAATATTGATTTCCGAACTCTTCCTGAGTTGAAACATTAGTATTGTTGTTTCTAAATTAATGTGAATTAGTTTTTTTTACATAATCTTTTCTGTTATTTTGACCATTTCTCATTTTCTGCAAGCTTGTCTTTTCAGACATATTTTACTTATAAAGAGTAAAATTAAAGAAACTGATCATTTCAAGTGGTCTCTTCATTTTTATTCCAGAGCTGTTCATTAAAACAGGAGTCTGAAAAAGTTGTTGTGTTTGTATTGAGTCCCTTTCAATCTGATTCCTCTGAAAACCTCCAGTTCAACTAATTACCTCCACACCTCCACAAAATAAGCAAACAAACAGCATCATTAAGACCAAGGATCCCAGCAGAAAGGTCACAGAAAGCTGTGGACAAGTTTAAAGCAGTTAGCTTTTACAACAACCTTTGAACGTCTCACAGAGCTCTGTTCAATCCATCATCTGGACATGAAGAGCAGATGGACCAACTGCAAAACAACCGAGACACAAACGTCCATCTGAGCTGACAGGCTGGACGAGGAGAGCAAGGAGGTCTTTATAAACCTCCATATATGTTCATGCAAGCTGCTTAACCCTCGGAGACAAACTCACACTCGAATTCTTTCAGCACCGCTGAACAACAGCGGGGTCCTAGTACTTTTATTTTAATTTTAAGGAATATTAAATATTAATATTAAGGAAGTATAGACTTAAGACAAGCTCGTATGTCTTGCAGAAATGTTACTGGCCATTAATCTCATCTTATTTCAAGATATCTGCATTAGAAACTAGACCAGAAAGTTTTTATTTTTGTGCTGATGGGCCGACCTGATCCCTGTCCTTCAGGTGTCTCCGTGTGAGAAGTGCCGGTGTGAGCCCAGTGGAGAGGTTCTGTGCTCGGTGTCCGCCTGTCCTCAGACTGAGTGTGTGGACCCGGAGTACGAGCCCGACCAGTGCTGTCCCATCTGCAAGAGCGGTGAGTGACGCTTCCCCCAGCAGAAGCTGCTCCGGGTGGAGCATCAAATGTTTCTCTGCTTCACTTCAGCTGAAGTAATGAGGGCTTTGTAGCCCAGCGTTCATTCTGCTGACACAGAAACACAGCATGCTGCACTGCAGACTGCAACATCTTAACATATCTGGTTTACTGAACTTTACCTAACGAGGCGAAATAAATCATGCAGGTGTCACTTTTACTCTCTTCCTTTAATATCTGGATTTAAACGTCTAAACGCGTCTCATCATGAGATTATTTGGTATGTCTGCATCCTGCGTTTCTGTTGTTTTTCTTCCTTTATGATCTCAGAGATCCTCGTCCTCCATGAGAAGGAGGATTTATGCATCTCAGAGTCGATTAACTGAAATTGTTTCAGATGATTCCCGACAGCTTGTCCTAGATTATGTCCCCTTGTTTTCTTGGTGTGAGTATAATGCAACATGGCAATGTCAGCAACACTGCTTCCTTCAGCAAAAAGAATGATGACTTGCGATATGTATCTCTGACTTCGAACCTTAAAGGGGTGCAGACTGTTGGATATAAACAAGAGCAAACAATATGCATGAGAAGTAAGAAAAGAAAAAACGCTCCTGATGCTCAGAGTGAAGGGCTTTGTTTGGCTAATGCGGGTTTTTAGATTGCTTGTTGAATTTTATTTATACAGATTAAAGGATGAACTCTTGAGGATGTGAATTACTGGCTGTTTGCTTCAAACCTGTCAGAAGATGCATACAGTAAATATGTCAGTAAAAATAAGTGGATTAAATAATCAAAACACTCATTAAATGTCTTATTCAACACGTGACTCCGATCTGTTCGGTTTGATTTAACTGCACCCAAAATATCACATTAAGATGATTCATTTTAAACCCAGGAAACATTTGCATGTAATGAATGCTCATCATTAGGTATTAATCAGACGGCGTCCTACATTAAATTAAAGGCCGCATCAAAACCTAAAAAACATTGGACGTCATGGTGCATTATGCACTCTATTAATATTTGCTTGCTGTGATCTTAGGGATTTGGTATTGGTCCCTTTTCCTCTTTTTTGCTGTACACTGACTTTTTACATATGCACATATTGATCACACTGAGGGAGCTTTGCACAGTTTGGCCTGCGCTCCATCTCTCCTGCTGTGCACGACCCCGGTGGATTTGCAGGGGTCGTGTTTGAAGACTCATCAGTCTCGCGGGCGCTTGGGGAAACGGTGCAGTGTTGTGCATTTGTTTTCCAAAACATCCCCTCCCAAATCCGCGGGCGCAATCACCCGACAAGGATTTTCAGACAGCGTCCGATGTTCTTAGCATAAAATTACCACAGTTTAGCATAAGCAGAGCTCCCCATGTCAGGTTACCTGACCACAACTAACGCCGCCAAGCATTTAATCCCGGATTCTGGGGTTGAAAGATTTCTGTTCTGACAAGAGGAGCTTTCTAAATTTATCTCCCTGATTACATCATCCAGCTTATTCTATCTGGGGTTGTAAAATTTCCCATCAAATATCAAAATCTATATTGTACAAAGGGATTTATTTGTAATCTGTTCATTTTTACCAGACAGGTAAGAGTGATCCGAGTTGTGCAAGAGAGAGTTGTCGGTTGCAGCAGTTTTAAACTATGTTAAATTATGCCAGTGTTCAGAAAGCAATCAGTCTCGTTATCTATTACCAATCAATATGGAGGATGAATTATTTACTCTCCCATGGAGTGATGTCTATCATACATTAAAACAGCTTCCTCAGGTCTGCTGTGATATAAAACAAGCCTGACATGATTCTAAATGTAGATAAATGAAGAACATCAAGTCCTATTGGAGCGTTGAAGCATTTATGTTGCTTTTGATGCAACAATCTGATGAATCGTGCGTTTCTATTGACGTCCACAGTGTGAAATTCAATATTCCTCTGAGCCAAGACATTGTGTTATGTTACCTTCGCCATGACATCACTTTCTTATTTTTTTATATGATAATTTATATGTACATTCACAGAGTTTCCCCCAGAAATAATGTATATAATAATTGATGTGCCGTTGCATTGGCACAAGAGAAATACATGTGAGTTATTCACTGCTGATTAACCTACATCTGACAAACCAGAAAAATCATCATAAAAATGCTAATAATAATCCATTTACTTCACATTTCTATTCACACTTATATTAACTATATTAAGCATAAATTCAGAACAATAATTTGCATGCATTATCAATAAACTCTCCCATCAGTTTCAGACAATCTGCAGCCGTTATTTCTGACTTTGCCTCGGTGCCAGTCGCTCCAGGTTCGGGCCTCTGCTGCACGATGGTGACGGATCTTTGCAGAGTTAATTATTAACCTCGTCATGCTTGAACCGACCGGAATCATTTCTACCTTCTCTTATATCCCTGCCTTGTTTTTTTTATTTTATTTTATAAAGCAGCAGTGCAGGACATCGCTCCTTCTCCCCGTTTTATTTTCCTGCAACCAAATTAACAGCAGCCTTCAGCAGGCATCATTTATCTTCTCCAATATTTGTGCTACAAACAATGTAGATTGCTCTGAACTATTTGCTCTCGCTGTAATATGCATAAATATACAGAGATTTGTGTGGATCTTCCACTAAGCGGATGCGTAATACCTCATTTAAATTTGAGAGGCAGTATTTGCTCGACAGAACTATTTTAGAAACAGCTCATCATTTCAATGTGCTTGAAAAGTTACGACACACAAACTTTGTTTTGCACTCATTTGATGCCAGTAAATATCTTTGAAGCATTCCTTAATGACAAATATTTAGGTTCCTTCTTCTGCTATGCGCCGGATAGTTGATCTCGTCCATTTTTCTTCCCCAAATATCTCAGCTCAGCTGAATCTGTTGGATTTGATTTCCGCTGAACAATCCTGAATCAGTCATAAGCTGCTAGCGCTAAAACCGATCAGCAGACTGGAGCTGCTAACGACTTCATCCACTGCAGGTCAAATATTGACTTCTCATAAGCTCTTATGAGAACCTCAGCGTACAGATCCGTGTTCTGTGTTAGTTACTTGATGCTAACGTAAGCAGGTGTTCTCTGTTGTTTGTTTTCATCTCACCTTCAGGAGTTTTTCTAAGACAGAATGTCAAATATAGATAAGCTGATTATTGGATGCTCCATTAGTGATGCTATGCCTCAGGGTGTTTGTGTTTCTCACCATTAAGAAAGAAAAACAATACCTGCAACTAAACAATGTAATCACATCACAGTTGTATTAATAGATCTGGGTTCTGTTAAACATCCTTTATGATTCAATTGTTTGTAATTTGCTTCATCGGTTTGTTTTGCAGGAGGAAACCTGGATGTGCAGTTTGAGGAAAAAAGGCAGAAAGTGCTGCAGCTTCTTAGCCATTTGGGATTTCTTATGGTTGGCCTGCAACTGTGTAGAGCTAGATGTTTGAATTATTTAAAGTATTTTCTGAAGTATTAAGTCTGCCACAACCATTTTAGACCAGGATCTGGAGTGGATCACAGCCTTTTCTGGTTCAGTTTTAGTGGATTTTCCTGTCGAACTTCTAATTACTTGTGGAAACTATTTATTCATGGATTTTTTTTCTAAAACATTTAAAGTTTACTTTTAGATGGGGTTTACAAAGCAGCCAATCCAGGAGCAGGATTCATTTTCGTTGGCGCTGATTGGCTGAACTCCTTATAGAAAAAATAAAGACGGCCCTGAACGTTAGCTCAGTGCTAACTCAGCTTCCACAGCTCATAGTAACACATATTAAAGTCTATTTAGTGTTTGAACTATTAAAATAGTCTTAAGAGTTTTTAGAGGATTTGGTCGCGGATTTGAGCTCTTTGTGTCTGTGCGGTTGAATCTAATGTCTTCCTCAGGATCCTTACAGAAATGCATGTTGAGAACCAAATATAAATTTGCATTGGTGATAAATGAAATATTGTTGCAATGAAACGAGCAACAATATTGACTTCATTCTCTCGTTAAAGCAACCCAGACATCCACACATCACAGATGTCTGGTCACTTTCCTTGCTAGTTTTCCTTTAATGTTTATTCACAGGAGCCTTGAAGGAGATGGAAAGACCCATGTTGTGGACAAAATATATTATTTGTACAAGATTATTCACAACATGCTACCCTATAATATAAAAGTAATCATTCGCGCTCCTCGCCGTATCAGCGTGCCAGGCACGCTCTGCAGCTCTATAAATTCAAAGCAGTTGTGGGTGGAAGTGGCTGACAATATCATTTCTCGACACGTTTCAGGGTTTTAAACTGAGCGTTACACTCCTCGGGGTTTAATTGGACTTCTCTAACATATTTATTTCTAAACTGGAGCAAAATATGATTTTTTTTCTCTTTGCTTCACCTGTGGGCAAACAAGAGGTTGGACGACCACTCAGCATTCTGCGCACCCGTCCCGAGTTACATTTTTCTCATAACAACACATCAGTTTTCCATAAAATTTAATTTCAAGCTAAGAGGCAAGCGGCATTGTGGTAAACAAAATGATGGAGGACGGGAGCGGTTGAAAGATATTTCTGTGCAATCAAAGGGGAAATTACACCTGCAGCTGCTGAAAAACTTTTAATCAGAGTTATCTCTCATTTGTTTTACCCAGACAGCAAAAAATGACTAGGTGCTGCAGGTAATAAGCTTAGAATAAAATATGGAGAAGGGAAATTTAAGCGTGGTGGTGCTCTATTTATTTAATGACAGGATCAGTCCATTTCTTCTGACGGACTGCTGAGGGGCCAAATTAAATCATTTCTGATGAATCTATATAAATCCCATCTCAGATGATTTCATGTCAACATCCCGTTGTGAAAGTTTTATTAACCTTGGAGGCCAGAAATCAAATGACAGGAGATCCAGCATCGTCAAAGTTTTCAGCTTGGTGAGCCGGTGGGACAAACTTCCAGAAAACTGCAAAACAACCGAAACACTGACTTCACTGCAGCTCTAAACCCCCCAGTTTAGAGCTGCTTTTGAACCAGGATGAATGAAAACATAACCAACATTTTGAGGCGAAAGGATGAAACTTGGCAAAGCATAATGATTTGTTTTGATTTTGTGCTTTTATGACGTGAAGCTCTTTCAACCAGGCAGTTCAGCATATACAAATAAACTATTCAAAAATAGCTTTTTCAAAGATACACAATGAGAAGCTTCCCAGACCTTTGGAAGAGAAACAGGCCCACAGCATCACAGGTCCTCCTCCGTACCTAACAGTTCTTTACAAGTGAGAGAAAATCTTTGTGTATTAATGTCAAAAAAACGCAATTTCGCAAAGTGAAAAGTGAGAGCTCTGGTGGAGGCAGACAAAAACACAAACAAACCACAAAGAAGAATTTTGTGTTTTCATTTTATTTGAGTAATTTACATTTTTAATGGAAATGTAGCTAAGGAACTATAAAGAAAACCTCTCTTCTCCTCTTTTCCTCAGTTGTACATTTTCTTTATGTTTCAGTCAAGAGAAACAAACAAAAAATGTTTATTAAAGAGCAAATGAAGAATGGCAACATTTTATGACAATAATTCAGTTTTATCATTTCTAAGAGTTGCCAGTATGTTAATGATTTGACACTTCAGAATAAATCATCATATTGCTTGAAAATGTGTCAGTTCAGGAACAGAACTGAGCTGACACTAAATAATAAAAATGTCCAAACCCTCTGGACACAGTGAAATGAAACCTCCCGGTTGGATGCTACAGGTAGCTGGGTTTAGATTCTTTCTGTTACAGTGATGTTTACATCCAGTTTGATGCCATTTCAGGTGAGAAGTTAAGTTCAGCATGAAGTCAGACCTTAAGGGTTGGTATCCTGCATGTTTTAGTTTAGGTTTAGGTCAAATGACGGGCGGCTCGTTAGAGGCCTCTGCAGATCATCGGCATGCTGAGGAGGCAGTAACTATAGTAACGACCTCCATGGAGAGATATAAAACATGAGGATGCCGACCCTGGAGGTCCTGGAATAGAGTGTGCTCTATGTCTTCCTGATGTTGGGAAAAAACTGAAATAAAACTTTGTTTTCCACCTTTCTGTCTCCATCTTCACTGGATCTTCATCAGAAAAACTGGGCTACTCCAAGTTTTCACTGTGTGTGTGTGTGCGTGCGCGTGTGCGTGTGTGTGTGAGGCCATTCATATATATTAAATGTGACCGCAGTCAGACCTGTGTGTGAATGCTTTACGACCCCAAAGTGACCCGCATGTGCAGAAAAAGAAGGCAGACGTCACACAGCAGCACAGCGACCACAGAAGGAAAGATGGCCGCCGCCGACAGAATCACCATGAGGTCCCAGTAACAGTATTTTCATTTAGTTTAAAAGGATCTTTAGGAGTATCAATAAATATCCATGAGGTGATTTGAATTAAATAAATAGTTTCTTTCCCGAGATTTTTTCTCCATTCAGTATTCATTATAAATATATTGGATTTTTCCATATTTAAAGTGATTTAAATTAATTAAGAGACTAATGAATTTATGTTTTTTACAGAGGTGCCAGTACCTGTGGCCGGCAGCGACTTAACTTTGCTCTGTGATTTTATAACATAATTTGACTCTTCTGTCCAGGACTTGAACATTTTGACTTCGGTGAACAAATGCAATGGAAAACAAATTAAGTCTCCTAACGAGAACTTATTCAGTAGATTCCAATGTTCAGACTGTCCTCTTCACCTGTGTTTCATTTGTATTTGTCAGAGTTATGACTCCTTCCAATCACAACATTGTTCACACAAGTATATCTGCGTAGCTGATGCAGAGTTCGGGTTTCTCCCAGGCTCCAGAAGCAAAGCCATGTTTTTACCTGCAGCTCTCTTGCTCTGCACTGTGATTTGGGACAGGTGTTGCCAGATGCTCTGGGCTAAATAAGGAACCCAGTGTTTGATAAACAAGCCCAAAACTAACTAAAGTTGCTCCTAATAAGCAGCCCTGCTGTGTAACGCAGTGATGTGTCTCCACACGCTGTAGAAACCGATGTGATTAAGACCCAGGTTTCCCATCCAGCTCTCCGTAGCCTCGCTGTGTGGGAGAGCAAAGCTTTATTCAGCCGGATCTTATTCAGCTGATCACAATATGTTCTTTATATGGCACTGATTTATTTAAATTAAGCGTGTATAAAAGCTAATGCTGGTATCAGAACTGATTCTGATGTCATTGTTGGATTAGGCTGAGATTAATGGTCTTGTGTTGCTTTGACTGATGTCACTGATGGAAGTTCAGGCTTAATGCCCAAAGATTATTTGGGCAAATGCTGGGTTTTTGAGATTTTTTGAGGTTTCTGCAGATGGACGCTGCAGATGCTTCATTCTGCTGCACAGGAGGCATTGAAGGAAATAATAGATCATGAAAGTTACAACTGCCATCCTGTAGGAAAACTTTAACTCGAGAGAGGAATACCTGCAGTTCAGACCATAAACAGTAATGATGCTTATTGCTGTGAACAGTGGAATGAAATATTTCCACCATGTCTTCCTCACTTTGTTACTTAAACTACTAACCTGCTGTTTTATTGAGCAGTTTGGTGGAACATCTCTTCTTTGCATGAGTTGGTGATGACGCTTCACAGCAGGAAGGTTTCCTAAATTATTTTGTTTCTGAGTTCAAAAAACTTTCTTTATTGTAAATCCATCCATCCATCCATTTTCCATCACCCTTCTCCCTAACGGGGTCGGGAGTTGCTGGTGCCTATCTCCAGCTGCGTTCCGGGCGAGAGGCGGGGTACACCCTGGACAGGCCGCCAGTCTGTCGCAGTTATTGTAAATCATGTTAGAGTATCTTTAAGTCAGTCTTGATCTGAAAAGGGTCTGACTGAAGGCTGCTGCTGTTTGACTGTTTAACATGCTGGTCAATTTCCAGGCAGCAGAGACGACAACTGCTAACCCAGCTCCTTTGCTTTTGCTGCTCCGTTGACGTTGGAGTGGGGATCTGGTGCTGTGGTAATTATGATGAATGGAAGCGATGGTTTGAATTTCCTCCTTCGCTTTCTGCTTTTTGGTTCTGCTCATTTTCAACCAGTTCAGGTGTTATTGATCTGTGAGATGCTGATCAGCTTCTCCCTGATGGAAAAACTCTGCCTTGTTGCCACCATGATGCATCACAAGCTTATTTATTTCCAGTCATTATTTAACTTTTCCATGCAAAAGTCAAAAATAATGAAACAAAAATCATAATCCTAAAAAACAACAAAAAAACACAAATGAAATAATATTTACAATCCTGACAAAGGCAAGAATAAGTTATTATATCATCCCTTGTTTATCATAAAGCATCATCAAAGTCAAAGTGACAGAATCTTTCCTGTGCATTTTTCTAAAACCTGTTATGGAAATCCAGCTAAATCTGTAGACAGAAATAAACTTTATTGTATTTGTTTAGCAAATGATTTTTATTATTTATACTTTTAGAGTAAAATCAGCTGCGACTGCTCATATTTACTCACACCTTAATCCCTCTATCTTTCCAACAGCAGAAAATAAAAAAAGCTTCCAGTTGCATAGAAACTAAAACTGTAGGGGAAAAACCACAAATGATTTTGTGCATTGTTATATATATATAAAGAAGAAGTAACGACTCAATTAAAAATATAATAAAAGTCTAGAAGAAGAACAAATGTAAACTAACAAATAAAGATTTTAAATTGTTTCTGGTTTCTCAAATTGGTGACTGCATGATGTTTTTATGACTCTTAATGTTTGTGTTTTTATGATGTAAAGAATTGCTTGGTGGCTGAAATGCGCTGTACCAATAAACTTTATTAATTGACTGATTGGTTTAATAGAATAAGAAACCAAAGAGTCTGTCCGGCTGGTTGGTGAATTTATTGGGCGCTGCAGCCTGGTTTCCTCTCCACCATCTGCATTGCAGCTCTGCAGCGAACAGGAGTGTAAATATAAACGTTAATTTTCATTTACTGCCAATCTTTTATGAGACTTGTAAATAGAACTAATAAAAATGTCGGTAAACCTTCTCCTTCCTCATTTAGTTAAGTATTGCAAAAGTAAATATAAAGGCATGCTAAGGTGTGACATGTTGGCTTGGCTGCTGATATCAGGATTAGAATCTGTTTAAATGTGTTTTTTAGTTATATTTCTTCATACAGTAAGGTGAAAATGTGTTACTGACAGATGTGCTGTTTGTGCATTTTTCTGTTATTTAGTTTCTGCCTGGAAACTAAATAACATAAATGTCTTCTGTTCAGGTTATTTCCTTTTCCCATTTTATTTCATTTCCTTCACATATTCAACTGAAAAAGTAGAAATGGTTTTGTGCATTGTTGTGCAGCCTCTTCAAACCTTCGTGTTTTAAGCCTAATCTTCAGAAACGCAGAAAGAGAAAAAGCAGAAATAGCCTCTGGCAGCATTAATGACTCATTTTTGATTTAGTAAATCTGCCGTGTTTTTATTTTTTTTAAATCAGCAGCAGGTGAGATTTTTTGATGTATTTTTAGGATAACTCTAGTCATTCAGTGTTTCATATTAATTCTGTCTCCTGCTGGTGTTTTCACATATTATTTGCAGTTGTCAGTACCAACACTTACAGTGTTGATTAGGATATGATGTGAGAATACGCATCAGTGTGTTTTTTCACAACTTTGTACCAGACAGGATAAATCTTTGGCTGTGATTTCACAGAAACGCTCTGCAGGCTTATCGTGTTATGACCAGGAGGTGCAAACGCTCACCTCAATCAACTAGACAATCTTTGCAAGGGTCAGTTTGTGGTTTGCTGCTCACCTTCCTCAGTGTGTGTGCGTGTGTGTGTGCGTGTGTGTGTTAGTAAAGTGATGTGAAAAACTTTCATAAAAATTTCTTGTGTTTTTCTTTTTTCTTCATCATAGTAAACGTTTCAGATCAAACAATTTTCAGAGTCAGACACTGAGAACTGGAATAAATACAAAAAGTAGTTTTGAATATTTATTTCATTCACCAGGGAGAAAAAGTGAATCCAAATGAATCTGGTCCTTTGTGAGAAGAAATTCACGTTTTACCTGCTAACTGATTGTTCCAGTTTTAGAGCGTTTGTGTGTGGAGAATATTTGGCTCCTTCTTTGCAGAATTAGTTTAATTAAACTACACTGATGGGCTTTGAAGCATTAACAGCTTGTTTAATGTCATGTGATGACATTAAACAAGTCAATCCAATTTATATCCAGACTTTGATTTGACCACTCCAAAGCCTTCATTTTGTGTTTTGCTCAGCTTTTCAGTGGTGGGAACATTTTTGATAACCCACTAATGTGCCAATAGCAGAGCTAATTCTTTGTTTACCTCTTTAGCGCCTTTGCTAACTTTGAAAACATTTAGCACACTTAGCTTCCCCTAAATGAATGATTCCAGATGAATTGTAATGCAGACGCATCATTCTACAGGAAACAATTTAAGATGATGTTCTGATTAAAGATCTGTTGTGGCCAATTTGGACAAATTAGCAACAAAACTCAACAAATATATAAAACTGAAAAATTAGCGAAAGGTTTATTCACCTGCATGTTGAAGACTGGAGGTCATTTCCCAAAGACACACAAACAGGAAAACCAGATCTGACCTTGTTGAGGGTGATGCATTATGTTTGTGTCATTGTCACATGGTGGGGATCAATATGGTTGAATTTAGCGCGTTAGCATTAGCTTCTGCTAATGTTGGTTTTGCACTTCAGCATCAGTGAAGCTAAAATTTATGATTACTTGCATTTGGTTAATCCCAGTTTATTTAAGGTGGCACATTGAATGGCTTTTATTCAGTTATTAATTGAAAAAATTGTACTGCTAAACTTTGTCTGATATCCAAATTTAATTTAATTGATCGTCTTACTGGTCCAGGCCTCACTGCTGACTGGTCCCTTTTCTCCTCCAGTCTCCCACCCTCAGCCTCCCACTGGTGACGTTTTTCTTCCACATCCGGAAGAGAAAACAAAGATATCTTTCCAGGAACGACTTAATTACATTTGCATTCTATTTAACACAAGAGTCTGCACCATAAGGTGAACAGTTAAAAGATGAAATAATTAGCTTCCACCCAAGGAAGTGAGTGAGACATCAGTCTAAACGACACCAGCCCTCGACTCCGATCCTCATCAATCCTGTTTTTAATTCATGCTGCTTCTCTCCCAGACATCTCAGATTTAAACGTCGAGGGCCACCACTGTCAGCCTCCATCTTTGATCACACAGCACTCAGCATGAGCCGTGCAGAAGTGATGAAATACTCACGATCCACTTATTGGAGGTCGCTTCAGGTTCCAGTGTTTGCCTTGTCCGCAGATGTTGTTTGGACGCAGGCAGATGTTGAGACCTCCAAGGATCTCCGAAGCCTCCAGTGTGTCACATCAAAGCTCTGCTTACTAATGGAAAGTAATTAAATAGTCTTCCAGATGTGCAGTGGCACCGGAGAGGAAGGCTGTGGACGGAAAAAGCACAGAAAAAATTTGGAGAGAATAAAATCCATCTAGCAAGTAATCCATCTAGATTTGTACCATTACTCGTTACCATTTTCCACACTGTTGATATAAATCTCAATGAAGTATTTGAATGCTTGATAAGCTCATCAATTATGCACGGGCATTATCTTGGCCTTTTCAGGCATGCAAAATCAATGCTTATGTCGGTGTGCCCTGCCTCAGATGTATTACTTGCATGCAAGGAGACACTCTGGGAAGAGCCGGGGGAGGAAGATGAAAGTAAGAGGTATCGCTAACATCCACCCCAGACAGTTGTTCATGAATATCAAAGAACAGCTGTGAATGGAGGCAGGTTCTCATCATTTTTTACTCATTATCTTCAAGCACTGGAACACATTGCAATTAAATGGTTTCATACCCCCTAAAAGTTTGTGACTATCACTCGCTCACTGCCACAAAGTTTCATTTAACAATATTGATTCCTGCACAGAACGTCGAGGCAGTGAGAGTGAAGAAGGGAAAAGCAGGGCCTGTGCGTATTGAAGTTTTTTTCCCGTCCCCGCCTGATGCAGCTGTAATGGACGAGTTGTTTTCGACATGTAGGTGAAGACATGGAAGCGTTGCATGTGCTTTTCAGGAATGCTCAGGGAAGGAAAATCAATGCTAAAGAAGTCTCTGTTGTCTGCACCTCTGCTGCAGAGCCATACTTCTCGTCCTTTGCTCTCGCAGGGTATCGCCTTGGCAACGGATGAGGAAACAAATGGTGCTCTTGGAGACTCAGACATTAGGGTCAACACTAATCTAGAAGGGACGTGATAAACAGTCTGAACTGGAGCCAAAATCACTTCAGACGGAGCAGCACGAGCCGCGCTGCCAACAAGAACCGAGGCTCGTGTAAATGAGGAGAGGGACAATTGATGCACCGCCTTTTAAGATCTGGCAGGTTTTATTTTATAAAGAAACACATTAAAACGCACATGTCAAATAGAAATTGTGTATATGGATGTGAAATGTGTCTGGGTATTCATGTAGAGGATTCTTCATCATATTCTCATCACACAGTTGGCGAAATGAGTTAAGTTTCTGTCACTGAATTTAAAAACATGCTCCATAGCCCTTAGTTACTGTTGCTAAGCTTAGCTATGGTCTGGCCAAATTATGATGACAGCAGTTTTATCTAAATGACTGGGCCTTCTGGCTGTAAATGATGTGGAAACAAGAGACAAACAATGAAACTGGAAGGATTAGACGTGTCGTTATTTAGCCACGATGATCGACCTTACAAATCTGCTTTTTAACAACTCCTCTTTTTTTAAAATTACATTCTGCTCTTTTTAATGCCCGATGCTTTTCACAGTCAAGTTTTACAGTCTCATCAGATACGGAGCCATTAATTCATAGGGCTTTGTGATGCATTTTATAAAACACAGATGCATCAAACACTGAAAAAATACAAAATATTACACTAAATAGTTTCATCGTGTCTACCAGAAACTAAAACAATAATTGCAAAGTATTCTGCTCAAATTTCAGTGTTTTAGTTGATTTCAGTAAATCATTTTACAGTAAGTTATCCATTAATGAGAATTAATTAGATTCAGCAACTTGCACCCTATCTTAGAATTTAAAAGCTTTTCAAGGCTTTTATTTAATTTTACTGTTGATCAAATCTAACTGAAAACACTTTATTCTCGCCGCTGTTGCAATTTCTGCTCCAGTTCTGACCAGCATCAGAACTGGAGCAGTTCTGATGCTCCAGTTCTGATGCAGTTTTGTCTCAAAAATAATTTATATTTGGAAATCAAAGAGGGATTGCCCAAGCCTGTCTTTTCTCCACATAATAAGTTCATGTTTAATTCATGTATCAGCTTTACGATAAGATAAAGCACATCTTATCATAAATCGTCGTGTGAACCTAGATGTCAGTCTACAGTTACTTTTCTGACATTTTATTTGGCCCTGAAATGTCTCTTCATGCTAATGCTGCACATTTTATATTAGATTATTCTGACCACAAACTCAAGAAATAAAAAACAGCAAATCATTGATCAACCTGATTAACTCTCATTTCAATCATTTTAATGGTCTGGCTGTTAACTCCCTCCCATTTTCACTTCAAATAGAAAAATACTTGCTCTGTGTCAGAAATAACATCCAAGACTTAGATGGGAATAAATAGTTAAACAGACTGAAGCTATAAAGAAAAAAGTCCACATATTTAAATGTTTCTTGATGTGACTTTTCTCCTTGATGGATCAAAAGTTTTCCTGCTGGTTTATCAGGAGATGGAGGGAAAAAACCCAGTTAGAGGTTGAGTGTTAGTAAGACCTGGACTGAATGCAGCTCCACTTCCACCCAGGAAATTGCACAAGCATCCTTTGTCTGGATGTTGGCAGAAAAATAAGAATAAAGCTCTGGTTTCACTAAGAAATGAAGATATGATCTAAAGTTTTCATAGATACATCTAGGCTGGATACGAAACGGTTAAGAAACGGGGAAATCAGCGAACATGGAGCGTTCCTCTCCATGTTCTCCAGAAACCTCCAGAGTCACCACATCTCAATCCAGCAGAGATATCCCGATCTTAACCTGCACCGACATGTGATGTAGCTGCAGGTTAAGATCGTGGAGGTGCAGCCGACAAATCCACAGATTTTATCCAGCAAAATATCCCAGGAACTTTTCTGGCACCTTATTAGATCTCTCCCACGAAACCCCAAAGCAACAGCTGGGGTAATTCAAGGTGTACCTAATCAAGTGGCCGGTGAGTCTAGAGCGAAAGAGGAAAATACTGGATGAAATCACAACCAAAATGTAATTGAGTTTCAAAATATGAGTTGCTACATAACTAAAACAGATTGTTGCCAAGAAAAAGTTTTTGTTTTTATTCATCAAAATCCTGGATTATTTTGGATAACTGGGTAAATAGCAAGACGTACTTCTGAAAGGTTAAGTTGAAGCAGGATGTAGTTCTTATAGAAAACACCAACTTCAGCAGAATATCCAGGTTTTCAGCCGGCATGTGTATAAATTAAAGATAATAAAAAATTGGAGCATTTTGCATGAATTCCTACCGTTTTCAGTTCAACTCAGCGTTTCAGTGATTCAAATGTCTTCACACTCTGTGAAACTGCAATGCAATATTTGTAGGTGGGCCACTTTTTATAACATTAACATGCAGAGATCAAAAGATGAGCGTGACGAATTTGCTTTGAGCTTTATGTGGGCGAATCTGGCTAATCTAACGGTGAACCCTGAGCTCTCTGCACGACTCTTCACCTGCATGAACCGCAACAAAGATGGAGGAGAGCAGAAAGTCCAAATGCTTCAGAGTAGAACAGAACAGAACAGAACAGAACAGAATAGAATAGAATAGAATAGAATAGAACAGAATAGATACACTTTGTTTTCTCGCATTGTGGAAATCCAGGTTTATCAAAAGCAAATTACAAGCAAGCAGAGATTTAAAAATTAGAAATTAGAGATTGTACAGTAAGGTGAAATTCACAACATAAAAACAATAATGCTGATTAGTATTAAAAATAGATTTGGTCAGATGAAAAATTTATTATTTTAAGTATAAAATTAAAATGATCTTGAATCAGTTGAATGTTTTAACCTGCATTTAATGTTTTTAATTGTTAAACAACATAAATAATAACAGATTTGAACAGAAGAAAAAGGAAGCAAAGTGTCTGTAATACCTAAATGAACTTCTATAGCTGAAATGTGTGCTGATTTAAGTTTTTTAGAAAATCTGGATCATTTTAAGAGAATGCAAGGAGCTTTTTTCTTATTTTTCTCCTTTTTATGTGGTCCTTTCATTCGACTGCTGCTGTTGTGTGATTGAAAGGCCATTTTCTCTCCCTGGACATTAAAATTTTGATTACAGCAGCGAAAGGTCACACTAATGAAGGTAATATTCACATTATGTCTTTACCATTATATTCCTGCAGGGCTCAGTGAATGGCTCCAAGCTTTGGTCTGCTTGTTAAATGTTATTTTTCACAATTTTTGTTCAAATGATAGCATTAATGTGACTTCAAAAACACATTTTTCAAAGTACAGAAGAAAGACAAGATTAAAATATACAAGAAAGAAGATCTTGGAAAAAAAACCCATCAACTGTAAAGCTTCTGACTTTAGAGATCAGACATATTGGTACATCTTGTGAAACATAATCAGAAAGAATCGTAAAATCCCTTTTCTCTTTTGCCTTTGTTTACATAATTTCATGCTGAAAGCGTTGGAATTATCCAACCTTTAGTTTCAGCACCTTCTCAATTCACCAAATATAAAATAAAAAATCACACAGAAAAATATCACATGTCAAATCAGAGACAATAAATAGTGTGTAAATATTATTTTAAAAGGTTTATATCAAACTACTGATGTGTTTTTAAAATGTGTGTCAGCCTTCCAGACCTCTCAGGTCTTCTGGTTCTGGTTCTGCTTCCTCAGAACCAGAACCAGAACCAAACATGGAGAAAAAATATTCAGGTTTTAAACTTCACTAATCTGACTTCTAGAAAACTGCAAAACTGCCGAAACATTGAGCGACATAAAGAAGAGAGAGGTGGAATAAAATGTTGTTTTGTTACCATCTACAGGCTTTAATGTTAGTTTAGGAGAGCAGATAGAAAAAAGAGGTTTCTGTTCTGCAATCACAAATGTAAACATTTTATTTATAAAGCATTTAAAACAACAGTAGTTGTGGTAAAGAGCTAAACACTCACAAAACGGAAAGAACAAAAGACAACAATAAAAACAATAGTCTCTAAAAACAAATATTAAGAAGCATTTTATCCACAATGTAAAGTTCAGTTTGATGCTTTTGACCCATTTCTCTTTCAAAAGCCTTCAGTTGTGTGTTGCGTCTGTGATATCAGGAAGTTTTGATTAAAAATCTGGTGGCTTTTGTCAGAAACCTTAAATTAGTTCCTTCAGCAGAGATGATCCACAGTGAGAGTTCAAACGTTCACTGACTGGTTCTGGGACAAAACTCCAAAATAGTCGCAGGAAATCTTGAACCATTAAAATAGGCACTTTAAAGCTTTTATGGAGTATTTTCAGATTTAATAGTTCACTTATGGTTATGAGCGCTAACCCTGTGAACGCCACTTCATTCTGCACTGTGAGCTCCACTTTACTCCTAAACCAAGACAGAAATATCTCTCCAGACACAAAATCAACCGTCTCCCATAGCGTCTCAGTCCTGAGACAAAAAAAAAGGAAAAACGCTGAACACGAGAGATGAGTCTGGACTCAAATTGCACAGTGAGGAATAGTCAGAGATCTGTGTCAATCTATGCTTCAACCTTGTGAAATGTTTTGGAACTAAACCTGCTTTCCAGGAGAAATGCTTTCTTACTGGTAAACGGCGATTGAACGAATATGAACACCAGGGTGCCAGTAATTGTTCCACCAGGGATTTAAAAATAAAAAAAACTTTTTCTTAATATTTTTCTCACTGAATAAATTCAAGTGTTCAAATTTTTATAGTCTGGGATTAAACCACTGCTTCAGAAGAGGAATTTATTTTCAGGCTTTTTAGAACATTTTTAGCTGCAGCGTTTGTTAAGTGAGTGTGAAGGACGGCTTCTTGCATGGTCGGCCCTGCCGTGGCGTGTCTGCTGCTGTGTCTATGAACGGTGGCTTTATTTGAGCGCAGAGCATGAGTTCAGCTTCAAATATCATCACACACACTATAACTCATAACATATGCAAACAAACGCATGAGGAGGCACCTCCACAAAACCTCACAGTCGACGTAGGGCACTGAGCGTCCTCTGGGGAAATCACTTTGTTGCAAATTCCTCCACTTCCTGTCAGTGAAAGGCATTTTAATTCAACATTTATTTTGCAAATGTACACAAGAAATCCATTACATTGAGAGCTTTCTGCTCATTTATACCTGCTAACGCAGATCTGCAGGATTTAAAGGATCAGGTGGGAGCCATGGCTGTCTTTGCTCCTTTCTAACACTCTGCAGCGACAGGTTGGGTCGCACACACACACACACGCACACGCACGCACACACACACGCATGCACACGCACACACACACGCACACACACGCACACACACACACACACACACACCAACTGCCCGCTGGTGGGCTTTACAGCAGCATCTCTTCAGGTGCTGCTGTAAAGATCTTCCTGCACTTGTGAATGTCTTTTCCTGCAGAACTACTGAGCGCCATGTTGAGATGGGTGATCTCATATTAATGAAGCGACGACATAAAGGTGGGCGTGAAAAGAGCAGCAGAATAATAGGGTGACAGAGAAAAGCACAGTGATGTCAGATCCATGCATTAATTAACATAAATGAGTCCTGCAGCCTCTGGAATGAACTTTGTGTTTATCCTGCAGGATTACAAGATTATTTTTTCTCTCTCCTAACACATCCTTGACCTGAGCATCTTTTCTTGTGCCAAACCCAGCTAATGATGATGAATCAGTAGCGACAGCCGGCCTGTCCACGGGATGAGTTGTTATTCAGATAAGCTGCGCTCGCGTTCATTTGAAGACTTATAAATACGTCGGGGCTGGCGTTTTGACGGCCTGCGGCAGACTGCTCAGGCTGATTGATGTGGCCGGTGCACGCCTTGTGTCGGCCAATGAAACGTTCCGACTGCAGCTGGAAGACTCCCCATTTATCAGCACTTTAATTATACAACAAGAGTGGCTGAAGACCTTGTTACTCTAAGGGAAATAGCCGTTGTTATGCCATAGCTGTTCTGCGAAAGCAATTCACGCTGTGTTGATATTTTGCTGGCCAACTCCAGAGATAATAGATGATTTATTAGCACTTTTCTTCCAAGCCTCTGGCTCTGAACGAGGCGCATTTAGTTCACAAAAAACTGCAAATCTCACAAACTGTCTGTCATACAAAAAAGACATTTTTGTTCCAATTTAGCAACTTTATTAAATACTGTTTTGTGAGTGTGTGTGTGTGTGTGTGCGTGTGTGCGTGTGTGTGTGTGTGTGTGTGTGTGCGTGTGTGTGCGCGTGCGCTAGAATATGTTTTATGATACGAGAATTAGCACATTATTGTGAAGTAGTTGGGAAATTATACATGCTTTTCTTTTTATTTCACAGAAAGAAACGTTTTAGGACGTGGAACAGTGCCTTTTACTCCAGTACCCCTAAATAAAATCCAGTATATCCAACTATCTTTGTTATACATCCCCTCATTAGTTCACCTGAACAATTTAAATTTATTACGAATCCAGATGTTCTGTGAGGCTTTCAGAGGTTTGTTAGAGAAAATCAGCGAACAAACAGCTTCATGAAGGAACCCAGCAGAAAGGTCAGAGAGAACGATGAAGGTTAAGTTATAGAACAATATATTGAGCTTTCAGCGTCTCATTGCTCGGTGGTGGTAGAATCATGCTGTGGGAAACAACTTCATCTGCTTCCAATGTGCATGAAGAGGAGACAGAGCTATGTTAGTCCAGGTTTTCAGTTCAGTCCCTCTCAGGTGGCTCAGTATTGATGCTTCACTTGATGGAATGAAACTTTATTCGACTTTCTGAGAGAAAGAAGGAACACAAGTCAACACCCCAGAAATCTGCCTCTAGACCTGCAGAAAGAGAGAAAACAAAACCAAAAAACCAACAACAAACAGCATAGAATCAATTAAAACATCACTGAAAAATACATTAACCAAGTTAGATGTGTTTAGTGGTCACACCAGCTTGTGACGCATATTTAAACTATTCCAATGAAAACGCAGCTTGGGGATCTGAGATAACTTGATGAAATGCTACTGACTGATGTCTGAAAGCTGCCAATCCAGGAATGCTATTTATTTCCTTTGGTTGTGATTGAAAAGCCAATGTAAGGAACACTGTAGATGTTAGCTTCTGCGCTAGTTATGAGACGGTTTCCACTGCTCTTCAAGTACTTTTGGTATTTGAAGCACTAAAAGAGGCAGTTTTTCATTTTTAGAAGGGGCCTCCAGTATTTTAGCTGTAGTAATTTCCATTTTTTGTAATGAAGGCCAGCAGCTGAAACTCGTTGGTTTCTCAGTACTTCAGGTGTTTCTGCCGTCCTCACACTGAGAACTGAAAGCTGGTCAGAGTTTTAGTTGAGTTGATAAAACTAAAAACTGGAAAACTACTTTTCTCTGTTGAGGGATTTGTTTGCTTAAAGACTTCCTTCCTGTCCACTTGCTGCACTAAGGCAAACACTTTTTCCAAAGAGAAAGCAGCAATCAGATAATGCACTCGTGTTTTATACAACAAAAATCGAGTGATTGGTTGTGGAAGAAACGCTGGGAGGAATCAGTGGAGCAGGTTAACTCCTTCCTGATTAAACCTCTCTGTGTCTCTGCCTCGTTGCTGCTCTGTGTTCACCAGATGGTCTTTGTATCAGATCGCTTCTGGACTTTGTTTCAGGGTTAATCACACATATTGTTCAGCAGTGACTAAACAAAACACAATAGTATCATTAGACCAAACGGTAGTATTCCGTCAGAGTGGTCCAGTCAAAGGCCACACTCCAGTTGTGAATCTTTCGCTTCTATAGATATGGAGACTCACAGCTGTAATTTTAAAGAAAAAAATGGTTTTACAAAATGTTCATTCAGGAAACTGGATGTAAAACTATTTTAGTTACGTAAAAATTTGCATCATTTTCCTTTGACTTAACGATGCTCTGCTGTCTGACATGAAATCCCAATAAAATCCATCACATTTTCAGTTGTAAAGGGGCAAAAACAGCTCCAAAGGCTTTGCTCCAGTCATAGTTGTTGTTTTGCATTTGTCTTGGCCATACTGAGCTCTGTTCTTAGCAGCAACTTCTTAACATCAAAACTTCAATTAGCAAGAACCAATTTCCTGCAATATAGGAAAAGGGAAAAAAAACAGTCCCCTGGGCTCCACTTCAGAACTTTATTAAAGCGCTGCACAACACTCCTTAATTTGACTTTTTCTTATGCGCTTTCCAACCTTTAGGTCATTGGAGGATAGAATCCGCCCTCAGCTAGATTTGTTCTTTACTGCTGTGGAACAATGAGTAATTGAAAACCTGTAATGTGCAATCCCACAACCAAAGCCAGAGCTGGCAGTGGGTAAAAAATGCTGGAGTTAAACGTTTGAATCCCAGAAAGAGGACGGATAAATGGTCCTTGAGAATTCAGCGTAATCTCTGTGAATCCCAGATGGATCTCTTCCGCTGCCGGGATCTCAGTCTTCGCCTGTAAATATGCTCCGCTGCATAAACCGTGAATGGTCATTCAGCAGTTTGAAGGGCATGGTAATGAAGGCCAATGGAAAATCTATTTTAGGCAGATTCAAGGCCGAGGGATGATTAATTAAGAGAGTAGGGAAACGTGATAAATTTTGTCTTTAAGGGGACCCCAGTGGACAGATTCCTGCATGTTTGACGTGCTCAGCATCGGTTAGCAGAAAACAGCTGCTGTGTGAAACGTGCGCCGACTCCAGCGGCTCCCAAACCTTGGATCTAATGTTTCCGCTGTTCCTCCCGCCGTATTCCTGTAACCAGGACACTATTATGGGAAGCAATCGATGCACGCTCACATGTGAGGGCCCATTTTCCACTGGAACAAATAAATAAAACAGGGCAGCGCATCCAGCCTGTTGCATGTAGCCTCGTTTTTGATGGCTAGCTTGAATTTTATGAAAAAAACATCACAGAACTCAGCAAGATGTCTGACGTCTGAAAGTGAAACTAATGAAACTAATATAGCAACTGAAGATCCTAATTATTAATCTCATGCTTCTGATCTAGAGCGGGATTTTTCTGGAAATCAAAAATGTGTGTCTGGGTTCACATTGCCTTATTTTCCAGCCCATATCAACATATTAATGATGTATTTGATGGAAATCTATTTCAGCAGTCAACCTCTCGCCCAGTGATGGCTGGGATGCGCTCCAGCATCCGGCCCACACTGTTGTTGTTTCTCAAACAAAGATGAAGCCAAAATGGAAAAGCTGTGAGTGAGAAACTAAACACAGCATCATCAGTCTCTCACAACATGGTTGCGTCAGCTCACCGAGGTTCCTGCTCAGCTCGGCTTGGCCTCAACCGCAGCATTAAGAGTTAATGGTTGACTTTCTGACTGCAAGCTGCCGAAGTCCTGAGTCTGCACAAGTCTGGATAATCAACTGTCGCCCTCTGTGCTTCTTGTTTTCCAGACTCTGTGCTGATGTGCTGTGCTTGTTTTTCTCCAGACAGCTCGTTGTGGCCAAACATCTCCACTTTCACCAAGAAGTCAAGCTTAAGTCAAGCTGCCATATTTATTTCAGAGAGGAGTTTTCTCCTGCTTACCCTTCCTAATAGGTTTTGTCATTAAATTGAAATGTAGCTGCAGCCTGTAGAGGCTGATAGATTTCTGGACTTTTTGCAATTTCTGAAAACATTCCACAGTCCGATCTTGGAGTGAACCTGTGTTTTCTCTCATAGATCATGAGTTGCTTCAAAGGCTAATGGCTTTGTGTTTACTCTCCATATGTACGAAAACAGGAAACTTTTAAAATGCTTTCTGCTAGTAAAATGATTTGTCAGACATTTCACCTCACATTTAACTTTAATTGTGCGTTAGCAGGAGAAATGGCTCGTGGTCTTTCGCCACAGACACAACAGAAATCCTACTAGCAGTAAAATCTGACACTTCATTTTCGCTTATGTTTTGTGAAGAAGGAAGTTGCGCTCAGTGTCTTCTTCAGAGGTTTTTATGTCATTTCCTTCAGTGGTTCTTGGTGCAGCGCCCCTGCAGGCGGGGAGGGGAATAGGTTTTTCAAAGGGAAGATTTTTGGTTGGTTTAATTCAGAGCAGAGAGAAAGAGAACAGCAGCAGCTGGAAATGGAGCAAATGTTGCAGCTTTGGTTCCCAATAGAACAAAGCCTATCAGATTATCAGGTGTGAAAACACCCTGAAAGCCTGACTGTTTGGTTAATTGGTCTCTCTGAACTGTCCTCTGCCTGTCTTGTGTCTCTGTGTGTCTCTGTGATGGACTGCAGGCCTGTCCAGGGTGTCCCTCACCTCCCGCCAAATGACTGCAAGCGATAAGCGTCAGCCCCCCAGAGAACCTGCAAGTACAAGCAGGTGTAGATAAAGGCTGGATGAATAGTTTCGAAATCACTGGCGACTGGCAGCAATTGCTTCTCTTAAGTCCTTGCTGATGTATCTACATTTAGTGTTGTGTGAACACAGCTGTGTCACAACTACTGCTTCTAGTCAGTGTTTTCACACCTATGGAGGATTATTTAATTATCTAGATTAACTTTCTTTTAAATAACTCGCTGTTTCACCAGGTGGTTTTCATATTCTGATATGTGAAACTGAACAGAAAGAGGCCGTACTTTGGTTTTACAAGATCATTTTACTGAATATGAATCTATTCCAAAGAGAAGTTTGTAAATCTGCTGACTTTAAAATGATTGGCTCTTCCAACAAAAGGCATAACAATGTCTTTAATGCTTTCTGTGGAAGCAGAATGGGCTCCTCTGAGCTTTACATTGTGAAAAGAAATTCACACAAATTCAAATTCTTGTTACGTAGGAAACGGTTAGAAATCTTAGAGCAATTAGCAAGTCCTGTGTTCCCAAAAGAGAGCTGCATAATATTTTCTACAATTGCTTATCAGCTTTAGTATGTAACTAGTTTAGCTACAAATTGGAGCAAACTGAACATGAAGGCTCCTCTTTGTCTCTGCAGGCTCATTTCTTGTGTCCCCTCTAAACACAAATCTCTCTCAGTGTGATTGTTTGAAATGTGGCTGATGTAAGTTTGTACTTTCCGGAGCATATCATCTGGCAGAGGCATGAGAAACCTAAATACATGCTGTCAAACGGAAATCTTCTTTCTCATAAAATGTCTTCTTGAATAGCCTCTACGTCTGTCAGAAAACACGGAGCATTTCTCTGGCTTCGTCTCCTCAGAAATATTTTTATCTTTTTACCAATAACCTGTTCTGCACTGAACTCACAGAGCGTGCAGCAGAACGCGACATATAAAGAAACTCATGTTATTTGTTTATCACCACTGGATGTTAAAGTGATCTGATGTTATTCAGAAGTTCTGCTCATGCATATGCTGAATAATATTGTGCATGAAATTTTGCTCTCGGTTTATAAATGCGAGGGTCACATATTTTTTGTCTAGACAGCAGCATTCAAAGACTCTGTGGTTCAGACATTCGCTTCCAGTTAGTTTACAAACACTCGTCGCTGCATGGCAATGAATGTTAATTTGAGGTTATTAATGATTTATTTGAAGAGTCGGTTTTTCTGAGTGGATTAATCAACAAGCTTTAGGGATTTAACAAGGAATGGTTGCAGGAATGGACGTGCGGTCAGGGGAGGCAGGTGAGCCAGAGCCCCACCTGACATCAAAAATAATATATATTGATAAAATAATTTATATTGCTATTTTCACCTTGTGGTTTGTATTATAAAGTAGCTATTTTTCATTCACCTTTACCAATTCAGATTTTTTTTTTTTTCAAAATCACTGAATTTACGCATTTTACCATTCAAATGCTCAGAGGACAAGTTGGTGAAGCAGCAGGGAACTGAACCTCACCTGATCGATGAGAGAATGCTCCTCCTGTCTGTCCGTCGCCAACAAAATGGCTAAAAAACATTTAGTATATGAACTGATTTTAGATCATTTAGATTATGTATGTAATGTACAGTGCTTTTTGTCAACTACTGTGTGTGCAACGTGTTTCTGGTGCTGATCAGAAACAGCAGAGAGCAGGTAGAGGCGAGGCAGGCAGTTCTCTTGCCTCATGGCAGGGGGCGCTCACGATCCCAGACATTGTGACTCCACAACTGCAGAGCAAGAGACAGAAACAGCGAGCTAGCCGTACGGTTTTCTCCTCTTACCACAGCAATAACTTGTTAATAGTCGAAAAATAAACATTAAAACATTAAAACATGCTGGTTTACTCACTGAATGTTCTGCTCTTTGTGTGGAAAATATTTGACTGGGCTTTTTTGTGGCGTTGTTGTCAGTTGCCATGGCAACGAGAAAGAAGTGTTTTTTTTTTTTAGTTTTAAGGGTTTTTCCCGTTGCTTTGGAGCACAGCATGAAATTAATAATATCAACATGTCCAAGTGTGATTGCGTTAACGGAGTGATCCTACGGCGGCAGGCATTCAGAGCAATGAGAAAATCCAAGATACTCTGTGGAGATTTAAGATTTATAAAAGTCTTTGGGAGCCATTTCTGAACAACTTTAGATTCGAAGAATGTGAATGAGTAATCAAACTCTGATGCGGACCAGAAGAGTGAACTCTGGTCTGGATACAAACCTGGATCTGGGTTGGGTTAGTGTGAAAGCGAACTGCAGCAGCTGGAAATGGAACAGCCTGCTGGACCATCAGGTGAAAACACCCCAAGATGTTTTCACGCCTCAGCTGTTTAAATGTTTACGAGCAACTCAGGAACTACTGCAGCTCAAGCCTACCATGAATATTAATGTGTTGGGAAACCAGCATTGTCCACACTGAAGCAGATTTTAATAGAACGAATGAGTGGCAACCAAGAAAATTGCTCTGAAATCAAATCATTTAGGTTCGGCTGAAACTGTTTTATCAGCAAACGAGACATCAAACTGTTAACTGTCTACACCTCCTGGTCCTTGCAGGATCCAGCAGGAGCTGGCGCCATTTCCAGCGGCCATTGGTGAATGACATAAATATTTACTATAGTGAAGGGGAGGCATTCTTCAGAGCATAGAAAAACAGTAACATTGTCATTCATGGTGGTGGTAGCAGCAGGCTGTGGGGCTTTTAGCAGTAGTTTTGGTACGTTGCACAAAATGGGTGTATCTGTTGAAAATAAAACTTGCTAAGAGACTTTTACCCAAACACCACCGGGAGTGAATGCACATATTTCAGTCTACATGTATCGTTGTGACCCATCTGTTCTTTTATAAACTTTTCAAATCATTAAAAGCCCAACATAAAAATGAGATTTCTGCATTACTGAAGAGAATGGAGTAAAAAATAAAGTGAAATATTCACTGTATTAATGGCAGGTCAGATTTCCTGATCCTTTAATGTGTCTTGTCTGGTTTACAGAATGAAAAAGCAGCAGAAACAGATTTTTTTTCACCCGAACGTTACAGTTTACAGGATGCTTTTATGTCATACTTCACCTGCATCAAGACTGATGAAATTCTTTGAGCTGGCAGGATTTCAAACCGATCGGCATCCTTCAAGCGACACAAAGAGAGAGGCTTTAAATTGTGTGATCTGTCCTTACGCCTCTTTTTCAAACATTTAACTGTGTCCTTGGTTGGTCGTAAAGCTGAAAGCACAGAGAACCTTTAAAGTGACTCCAGCACCTGAAAGTAGAAGTATTTTTCCATTTTCATATGCAGAGCTTAAGTAAAAACACGTTAGCTCACAACTCATTACATTTATGCTCATTTACTTTAACTCCAGCTCACTTCCTGCTGCATATTAAACCACAGGAGCTCAGGATATTCATGCATTTTCAGTGCCCTGATTGAGAGTCTGACCTCGATAATGTGACACGGTGCCAGCAACACAAAAGAAACAGATGAAAAATATGCTGGGTCCATTGGAGATTTCATTTTCAAGCACAATACAAAAGCTATTCCTTTTTCACTAGTTTCTCTGTTTCTCTGTACCACCCACAGGGCCCAACTGCTATGCGGACACAGAGGTGATTCCAGCCGGGCGAGAGGTGAAGATTGATGACTGCACAATCTGCTACTGCACGTATGAGGAGGGCACGTGGCAGATCGAGCGGCAGGCCACCTGCAGTAAAAACGAGTGCTAACAAAGCTAAAGACTGGCACAGGTGAGGAGGGGCGGAGGAGGCAACAGCCTCACCGAACCACATGCACACTCTAGGACTTTCACCCAGTCCACTGATGATCAGGGTCGGACAGCGGCGCTCCAACAATTCAGCATTTATACAGCAGCCAATCACCAACGACTGAAAATGCTTTTATGAAAGTTTCTAATCTTCACACAGATTATCTATTTATCTATGTATTAAATTATTTCTGAATATATTCAAAATATAAGGTCATGCTGAACTAGTAAAAAGATATTTTTTATAGTTTCTGTATTTTAATAAGCAATGTACTGGACCAGAGGTCAACAACAACAAAAGAATGTACAGAACACACTCTCTCACACACACAGCTGTCTCTGGAGGTAAAAACCTCAATGTCTGAACATGTGGTGTCGTCACGACCTGACCCAACACCAGACTGGTGCTCATAACTGCACCTGACCCAATCTGTCCTGAAACTGGTCCATACCCAAACACTGTTCCTGAAACCAGTTCAGACCTTTCCCAAAACCTGCCCAACATCCATTCCAACACCAGACCCAATACCAGTCCACACACCACACCCAATACCAGTCCACACACCAGACCCAATACCAGTCCACACACCAGACCCAATACCAGTCCACACACCAGACCCAATACCAGTCCACACACCAGACCCAATACCAGTCCACACACCACACCCAATACCAGTCCACACACCAGACCCA
>VMRN01000156.1:536213-551198 GCA_010277015.1 Poeciliopsis turrubarensis | reverse complement strand
CACACCACACCCAATACCAGTCCACACACCAAACCCAATACCAGTCCACACACCAGACCCAATACCAGTCCACACACCAGACCCAATACCAATCCAAATACCAAACCCAATACCAGTCCACACACCACACCCAATACCAGTACCAACACCTGGAACCCATCCAACACCGCTCTTAACACCTAGACATATGGCCCAGTCTGACCAGTTCCAACAAAGGCCACTGCACCAGTCCAACTCCACTCCTGACACCAGTCTTGCCACATGGCTGGTTCTGACCCGTCCCAGCAAAACTCCCTCCTTTCAGTCGTGACGCCACTTCAGACGCCGATCCCTCTACCACCAAAGTGCAGGCGAGACCATCTTTCTAGAACCAAAGATGGCCAAATGTTTGCTGTGTCAGACGACCAGGTTCAAAGTCAACACTGAGAACTGCTAAGGTATTCACACCCTGAACTGCCCCACATTTCCCCTCCTCAGTGTTTTTACTGGAATTTTAAGTGACAGACCAAAATAAAGTAAATTATTATAGGAACTCTGTATTTGTATCCAAGTCCAATTTCCTCCGTGGCCACGAACTAAATCCACTACCACCGATCTATAGAAGTCACTG
Organism: Poeciliopsis turrubarensis; assembly: GCA_010277015.1. Lineage (NCBI taxonomy): Eukaryota > Metazoa > Chordata > Actinopteri > Cyprinodontiformes > Poeciliidae > Poeciliopsis > Poeciliopsis turrubarensis. The sequence continues at coordinate 550,588 of VMRN01000156.1, read as the reverse complement.
GACCAGAGAAGAGTCCACCTGTGTGCATTTCTGTTTTGAAATGGTCTAATTAAAGTCCAGACCTAAATCCAATTAAAAAGCTGCTGAAAGACAAATGCTTTCAGGCCAGTTTGCCAAGAAAAATTGTGTCAGAAATTCATTCAGTATGTGTGTAAATGTGGGAGAGCGAGAGCTCAGAGTCGTCTCACCTGTCAGTGTTTTGACTCGGGGGGCTGACATGCATGTTTCATTTTCCTCCCACTCTGCCCCCATGTACTATTTTGTTTTGCTTTCTTGGTCCATCACAAAAATTCCAGTAAACACATTGAAGTTTGTAACATGAAAAACGTGAAACGAAAATCAACGGTGTGAATACTTTGGCGAAGCGGCGCTGCAGCGAAACGAAACCAGAGGGAAATTCAAAAGGACTCGACTGTTTCTGCTTTTCTTTCATCTTTTCTGGATGTTCAAATGTGCTTTGATTTGAAAGTGCTTTTTTGTATTTCTCTTCGTATTGGTGTTCATGTTTGAAACAAATGCCAATCTGTGCTCTGTAAATGCTCAAATAGTTACTTTTTATAGTCCATGTCGGTGGTGTTTTGTATTGACGGTCTTACAAATGAATAAAAATGTTCCTGCTTTTATTTGAATCACGACTCATTACTGAGATGGACTGATTGAACCTTTTTCTGCCAGATATCCCACAGTTCCTGTTAAACGGGACAAATCCAAACAAATCCCCCTCCTCTGGTGTATACGTTTCCCCCGGTTCTGAAGTCCTGGGATGGGATATGTTTGTGTGAAAGCTGCAGGTAAATATTTAATGAGCTGTCGAGAGGATGAGAAGCTACCTGCCGCAGCTTCATTTCCAGCTGCTAGAAGCGTCACAGTATAAAGAGGAAGATGTTACCGGTGAGAATACTGATTGTCCTGAGCCGCCTCTGGATTTCTGAGTTCCCTAATAAAGGCCAAACTGGAGGCTGCAGCGCCGCTGATTCCAATTTAGTTCAAGGATTTCGACACAGTTGCTTCACATTCTTCCTGCCTTCGTTTTCAATATCGGCTCGTGGAGTAATGAATGCGGCTTGTCGTGGCCGATCGACCGGCAGATCAAAATGAAAATGAATAATTTAACTTGGGGTTATGAGCAGCCGTGGGCAGGCTGTGGTAAACGGATGCAGGTGTTGTGTTTCTGCCTCTGCGCTCTTTGTGTCGCCCCCTCTGCCAGGTCCAGACCACGCTGTGAAACTCTTTGATTCAGAGGTTGCCAGACAACCGGACGGCTGTGCATCTCCAGCAGCAAGACGTGCCCGTCAGACAGACAGCGGGATCCAGGTAAATAAGCCTGAGTGCATGCTACGCTCCGCGACAGGCTCCTTTCAGAACAGCTGGGGGCCACAGAGCTGTTAAGATCCTCACTCCTCTGCCTCTTTTTACTGTAAGAGCTTCAATCAAAACAAATCCATTCATCCACGCTGTGCAGGATGTGTGCTTGTTTTCCCTCTTATCCTCCTTCTGAAGAGATTTGCTGTGATATTATCTCTGTTTTCATTCATATTGCCAGGATAATGCCTCATTTCCCAAGCAGCTCGTCCACAGAAGGGTAATGGTCCTGTCTGTTCCTGTCCTGGTCATTAACAAGCTGCAGATTAGGACATTTATTATACAGTTGAAACCAGACACTAAAATGGTTTTAAGAGATGAGGCTATTTCTTTTTTCATTGTCTTGAAAAGATTTAATTTTTCCAGTTTGGATGTTGGTGGGGAGAGGGGTTCCCTCCTGAACCCGATGGTCCCAGGAGCCAATCCTGAAAAAGAGGAAGACGATGGATGGATGGATGGATGGATGGATGGATGGATGGATGGATGGATGGATGGATGGATGGTATCCAACTTTTTTTTTACTGAACTCTGAACGACCCAATTCCTGTCTTTTCACGTCCCTTTTATATGTGGAACTGAATCAGATGCGTATCTATTTGTTTTCAAAGCGTCTGCAGTCCGTCTGCATTATATCGGACTTTTACGTCATTGATGTGAGACGGATCAAAATCCTGCACCAGCAGGAGGAAGTCGCAGTAAATCAGGACATAAACAATGGCTGAAAATTATAATCATAAAAGAGGTCTGTCAATGAAGCGCCTCACATCAAAATCCCATCACTCCTGCTTTGACTAGACCTCCAAATAGACTTATCTACACAAGCTTATTACTGTCGATTAAATTCGATCAATATATGGTTCGCTCCACTATTACTTCCGTGAACGGAGCGCTGCTGTGTGACGTCTACGTTCGTCTTCTGCACAGATCGATTTTTGAAACAAAAATGAACCAAATGCTCGTCCTTTGCAGCTTTTTGCAAATTCTGTTTGTGTGTCAGATTTACGGGTGTATCCGAAAAATGCAAATACAAAAAGGTTTTATATGGATGTAGAAAAGCAATGCAATTAATTGTGTTTTAAACATTTTAATGCATTAAAATCTATGTAATTAATTAATCAAAATTATCGCCGTAGTGACCCAGCCATAATTTAAGTTATTAATAAAGCTCTATCTGTTCTTATTTTGGCATCGAGCAAAAATAGATAATCCTAACTAACCTAAAACTCAAAACTTTAGAGTGGTCAGTGCTGAATATCTGGTTTCTACTATAAGTTTTTTCAAAACTGGATTTGTGGGCAGAAGAAAGCTGTGATTAAGAGAGGATATAGAGTCTGCTCATCAGAAACGAGGAAGAGGCTCTCACTTTGAAACCAAATTCCCAGAGAAGTAGGCATCTAAACTCCATCAAAGACAGGCCATTAATTGGACACATCTGTTGGAAAAGCCCATCAGAGATTAGGCCGGCGTCTCCCAGAGCTGAAACCATGTAATTAGGCTTCTGCCCCGGCCCGGACAATGCACGCTGCGCGCTGAGATGAAATGCGTTCATATTACAGTAGGTGATGAAATACATTATTCATTTACAGCAATCAGCCAGCCTGTCTTTTAAAACAGAGCGTCATGTGGAGTAATGCTTGGAGTGGTCAACAAACAGAAATCCAGACAGCTTCAGAAATAAGATGCAGAAATAAAAGTCATGCAGACATAAAGGCCTTAAAAAATATGTTTTAAATAAAATAGATGTCTGTACAGTAACAAAAACATCCATTTTGATGTTGTTGCAGAACATATCAGAGGTTGAGCCCAGGGCAACAAAAGATTGAAAAATTCATGAATTTTGATTATGGGAAGGTTATAAAATCAACAGAAGGTTGAGGAAAGATGAAAAAGATGAACCATCTGTCTAACTGTTCAGAAATCCGGCATCTGGGATCACATGTATCAGGCTGCATTCGAGCACAGAGCGACACACATCTGCGATGCTGAAAACTATGTGGAAACTTTGATTAGCATACGCTGTCATCCAGACTTGCTGCCGCAGACGTTTCTCGTCCATTTCGACAGGATAAAGTCGAGCCGCTTTCTGTTCTCCTCCACAGCACGGCTCCTTAAACAGCTCCAACAGACCCCAGCAAACTGAACAGCAGGACGCTGGAAACTAAAAACTGGTGGGCTGGATGTGAGAAAGGTTTCTTTTTTTTCCGTTTGCCCTCATGCATCAAAATCCTTCACTTGTTGTTCTCTTCTCTGCTTGTTGTGAAACACAACGCCGGCGGGGCTTCCAGGCCACAGAGGGAACCGTCCTCAGCGCCGGTTGTTTCCTTTGTTATCTTTTGAAGTTAAAGAGGAGAGGTGCAGAAAAAAGGTTCTTTCAATGACTTGGCAGTAAGTACACCCCACCAGTAACCCTTCCTGGTTAAGTATATCAAGACTTTGGCCTCAATTCTTTCTCTTCATTTATGCACAGCTGGAGCACGATGAAGAAGATAAGGTCTGGACTTTGACTAGTCCACTGAAATACCTTTCATTCGACCTGGAGTAGATTTGTGTTTTGTGGTTCATAGATACTCTCTCTGAAGAGATGAGGCTTTTTTCTGCAGTCATTATAAACAACCCATTCTTCTTCTGTGGTTTTCTAAATGACCTGTTATGTACTTTAACACTTAAATACTAAGTGAGGCCTGTGGACATAAAGATGGTGTATTAACTGAATTTGGGGTGAAAGTTAAGTTTTGTTTTCATCCTGCTCCAGTTTTTGGTAGAAATGTATTTATTTACTTATGTATTTATTCATTTTTTCATTCTAACAGGAAGAAGTGCAGATGTTCTTGAACTCATCAGCTTCTGTATTCGCTCATTAAGCTGAAGAGTTTAATCAAACTCTAGAGAAACGGCTCTTCGTCTTTTACCAAAGGGAAAAGAGAAATTCTACAACCACTAAAATCTTATGCCGCTCCATTTTTGTTTGCATTTTGTGTCTTCTGAGACACTGCACCAGTGTCTCTTGGTGCAGCGCCCCCGCAGGCGAGGAGGGGAACAGGTTGCTCAAAGAGTTCGGTTGGTTTGGCAATGCAGTGCAACGAAAAATGTCAAAAAATTTGCAACTTTGGTTCAATCAAACCAAAGTGAAAACATTCAAGAAAGGAAAGAATCAAAAATTCTCTTAAAAAATTTTATAACATAAAGTTTAACAGGAGAGGAAGGATTTATTCACTATTAATGTTTTCTCCTTTAAACTGGCTGGTGTAAATTCTAACTTTTCTTGTTCTTTGTAAAAATGTTTTTGTCACTGATTTTATAAATCAAAAGGCATCAAAGGATGAAATAATTACTTTAATTTTCTAAGCTATTGATTGCAGCCTCTTCCAGGCTTTAGTTTACTTGACTCCATCTGATTTGATCTGCTTTTCGCTTCGCCATCAGATCTTCAGTAAACAGGACGGGATAAAAGGTCGCCTCGGAGATTCATCAGCATCATGTAAACAGAGACGTCATCACATCCTGTTTTGTGGTCATGAATAATTCATTTTACCAAAGTCCACATTACTGAAGGAAACTGTTCATTTATCAATATTGCAACAGAACTTTTTAAACTTTTACCTCCGGTCATCCATAAAGTATTCACACCCTTTGAACTTTTTCACATTTTGTCACTTAAAAAAACTTTGATGCTTTATTATTAACACCAACATGTGAATGATTGAATATCTGAATGGGACGATAAAAAAATTGCATCTTTTAATCTCATTTTTATTATCCTTGGATTTTATTTGTCAGGCATTGAAAAAGCTGAGTCGTTTACGACGCACATTTAAAGGAGACACTCAGACGAATATATCCAAGGTTGACTTGTTTGTAAAGCCTTCTACTATTTTCAATGCATCTCCTTTTATCATTTTAATAAATTAGTTTCATGTTGTCAAATTGCCAGATGTAAAAAATCAGGAGGAATGTCTCAACGTGCATTTGACTCTCGCTCAGCTGTAAAATCTCAGAGTGAAGATGCAACTTGATTGAAGCTTTAAATCAAACCACTTCTGTGCAAAATTCAATCAAAGTTTTGAAGGCATCAGTCACGATTTGTCCTCCATAAATATGAGTGTGTCAGCGGCGCCGCTGTTTGCCGTCTTATCAAATGCATGAAGAGCTCAGAGGAGATTGAACAGAGGTGAAAATGTTCCATGAGCTCATGAGACAGAAAAAAAAGCTACCTGCCTGCATCTCCAGCCGGTGGAGTTGGGAACTTTAGATTATTGGTATCTGCAGGAAGCAGCTGCTGTGAGCAGCAGAACAGGAAGTCCCGCGCTCTGCCGCCAGCTCTCCTCACTCATTAGAGGTGAATAATTATGTCGGATTGTGTTTTTTTTTCTTCTGTTGTTGTGCGTTTTATCTTGAAACAGGAAGAGCGCGACGACAGCTGAAGGTTATGAATATTTCATTCCACGTTTGCAGCGTTTCAATTTCAGTTTCAGAGGGAGCGTCGAGCTTTTAGCCGTTTGAATGAAAGAAAAGGCGGTTTTATCTGTAAGTGCATTTAGGCTTTCCGCCTAATAAGGCTCTGTTATCTGCAGCTGCATGGTTCATTAGCAGATTTCTGATTGTTCTTTCAGGAAGTGAAGGTCTTTGAGTTCCTGCTGAGGAAACTCCAGGCCTCTGTTCCTGCAGATCCCGCCGACTGTAGCTGAACGTTAATTTCAGCGGACAGCTGTTAAATGCTGCTAAGATGCTTTGAGGATTCTATTTGTGCCCTCTGAAATCATTTCAAAGCACATCTCTTCAAATCCATTAAACCCACCTTTGAATCTACTGACACTCCTCGCAGGCCTCGTGTTTCATTCCCATGTGATTACGACGCTCCTTGATCAATCCCAGCGAATCGCTTCTGGATCGAGCGCTCGGCTCTCCGGCGTCTGGGGCCTGAAATTGTCTTCTATAGATTAGGTATTATAGCTCCAGCTCTTCTCCTCTGCCATTAGCAACATATTCACTTTTCCAATTTTACCTCTCTGGCTCTGCTGGCCGCCAGATGACGGCAACAATTGCGGCTCCTCGATCCGAGTGGAGTTGCTTCTCCAGTCACACCTCACACTGTGACAGATGTGCTCCGGCACATCGGAGCATTAGATGGAAATCAAACAACTTATGTGGCTTTGTTTTGGAGTTAAGAGGTAATCCAAACCATGGAGCAAGCAAATATCTCCCATTTTCTGTCAGTGACTGCAGGTTCAATCTGTCCCTTTCCATCAGCGGCTGTTAAAGGCCAGGTAGCTCAGTGATAAGGCTTTAGAGCGTCTCACAGGACACGTTACAATTTCATCCACGGCACACAGACGCTGCCAATGTGACCTGCTTGCAGACGACGCTTTGTAGAAGCTGAAGAGCCGAGTACATCTGCATAAGCTGCTGTTAGACCACAGATAGCAAGGGTGATGGTTCAGCTATCATAAAGAGGCGGCTCTGTGGAATACTAAGTGTTTGTATTTGCAACACAACATTCATCTTGTTGGGTTTTTTCATTTCTTAGCCCTGAAACTGTAATTTATCATACAGGCCGTGGAACAGAGAGCCTGGTGTTAGTGCCGTAGCCAGTGGCTCACGTGCTGCAGCACATCGCCTGGAGTTATTTTGGGTTTATGAAAACCATTAGAGGAGTCAGATTAAGAAAAAAAACAAACCTTCACATGTGCGCCTGCTTGTGAGAAGAAAAATGAAGTTATAGAAGCTGATCATTTTGTTGGTTAAGATATGTCAAAAAATTTACACAGGGTGTACTTTCCAAAATTCCCATTTTTATCCTGCAAATTCAGTTTCTACTGCTTCTAAAAACAGACCAAAAGCTTAAACAGCCGTTTTCTGACAAGTTCATATTTTTTGGTGACTTGAAAATGAACCTTTTACAAACCTTCCCAATGTACACAGGCACTGCCTGTTACCTAGCAACCCCAGCAAAGCCCAGCCTATTACCTGGCAACCCCAGTACATTTGGTTTGCAAGCTGTATAATGGCTACTGGAAAAGACAAGTGTTTTCTTGTTGACCAGCCATCTGGAAACCACTTGCTGCATTCTTGGCAGTCGTGCAGGAGGCTCTACTGATGCTTTTCGGATGTAAAGTTGTGCATCTATTTGCAGCCATTTTCACCTCTAAGTGTAAACATTGAGTTGGGTTTGTGGCCAGCAGCAGCTTAAGCATTAATTCATTTGTACATATATATATATATATATATATATAATTCTATGAACTGCTAATAAGTAATCAATGACTCCGTGGGTGGAAATAAAACATGAGGCCTATTTCTGCTCTGCTTGAGGAGAACCCAGGTTTGTACTTTCCCCCACAGTGAGGACTGAAAAACTCTCCCACACTCACTGCTGGAGAATAAAAAGTTGTACCATTTTAACTTGTGCTGCACATTATTTAAGAAAAGACAACATGTGAGTAAATTGGCCTGATGGGATTAATATTGAGTTACAAAACAAACAACACCCAATAAACCTGGTAATACTTGTTTTTTTTTGTTTTTTAAATCATGCACTCACAAAAACAGGTAACCCCAAAGTTGAACAGATGCATTAAATGCTGGAAATCAACAAAACATTTCACCATAAGCCAGAATGCTCAAACGGTAATTCTAGTAATGAATGCAAATGGTAGATAATGACTAAATGTGCAAAAAATGTTTGGTACTCACTCCATTTTCCCAGAAGACAGGACTGCAGCAAAAAAAGACAAATCAGCATCCCAAAGCATTAAAGCATTTTAAAAACATACGATCTAAATGAGAACCTGGGGTGCAGCCACACTCTGCTGCATTCAGAGACAAGCAGGTGACTCCAGACTACACAATATAATATTAAATATCTGAGGAATAAAAACTCCTTGACCATTCAGAAATCTCTTATCTCGGCTGGTTGGCCGGAGCAACCAAGCTCCAGTTTTTCATTCCCTCACCAAATCAGGAGATTGGAACCATAAAAAGCTCCAGTTGTGCAGAAAGAAAATGTAAACTACCCCATATGCTGCAAAAACACAAAATCTAACCAAGCATGTGTCCAGTTGAAAATGAAAATAATTTATTACACGAGAAATAAAGAAGAAATACAAATATGAAGAGCTAATTTTTTTCAATGTAAATTATGTAAGATGTTATAAGTTTATAATTTTTCTGCTCCTTTTCATTCATGATTTCAGTTCTTACACAAACTATTTATATTAAAATTGAGTGAATAAATACAAAATAAAATGAAAACTAGTTCCTCTAAACCGTAAATCTGTTAGCGACAGTCTTGCCAAATGTTTCTGACTTTCTACGTTTTCCAACGCGTCACACACTGCAGAAAGTGGAGTTCCACTCTGTTGGTTTTTGTAGTAAAGCAGGTAATTCACCTTGATCAGAGCAGAAGGAAACAGCCTTGGTGGGGGAAGAGAGGATTAATAATGAAAACTGAGGTTTCAAAAGAACAGGTCTATCTGTCTCTGTGACCAAAAAAGTCCATTACCTTCAGCGTGTCTTTGGCTAATGCAGCGTCCTGAATGTAATTGAAAATCTGAGTTGTTATTATGCACGGATCAATAGTAGGAATGTGGAGTGGAAGCTCTTATGTCTCTTTTAGAGCAGAGAAAATGTTTCCTAAAAGTAGAAATGATGTATTGTTAACCAGCCTTTTATGCCGGATCACATCAGAGCTCCTAATCCACAGCCTCTCCATGAGTCCGTTTCATTTCAGGCTCCTCGTTCCTGCTGCTCCCGGCTGCAAGGTCTGGCACTTTTTACCAATGCAAGCATAACCAATGTTATTTTCAGATGGCTTCCATACATTCTCTGCATGACTGGCTGCATGCTGCTTCTCAGACTTGAATGGATGCATTTGTTTGCTTCAATTTTTGACTTTTTACAACCATTTCAAAAACAGCAGTATGTGTGGAAGGTCATTATTTACTTTATTTATTTTTTTAGCACATTCTGCAGGCGCCTGGCGCCTCGTTCAAAGCCCAAGGTTACTGTGAGTGGCCTTACAGATGTGAATGGATCTGAGCATGTTTTTCAGCTGGAAGAGCCTGAACAGATGAAAAGGGAAGTTGTGAGTAATGATGAATCTGCAGGAGGTTTGCTGGTTTATAAATTCACACTGTCAAAACCTATCAGCAATAATTTGATATTTAGCCTTTCATTCAAATTTTCATATTTTAGTCATTTCTTAGCTAGTCTAAGATATAATAGCTATCTTAAAATAGTTAGAAGCTGAATAAATGTCAGCTCAAACTAAATGCTTAATTAACAGGCTAGATATTTAGCTTCCTAGCTAAACATTTAGTGAGCAAGCTAAATATTTTGTTTGCCACTTAATTGTGTAGTTTGTACTCACATTTACAAAGAAATATTTTATTAGTGAACTAAATATTTAACTCTAGTTTAATATTTAGTTTGCATTCTTGAAATGTATAAATGAATGACAAACGTGAAAATATAACTAATAAATGAATCATCATGCTCTTTTCTCTTTTCTCAGGCTAAATAACCCAAAATATTGCTGTTCATTTTTGAATGGGTAATTTTACAAAAACTTTATAGTTTAAAATGTTTTTCCTGTGCAGGAATTTCCAGCATTTAGTCGTTTCTAAAATTCTGCATAACGTCCCTTTAATTCACATGACTGAATGGGACCAGCTGTTCACATGTTGCCTTAAGTTCCTGGGAATTGAACCCCAGATGGCTGCAAAGTGGACGGATAATCCCTCCATGCACGGCGTGCCTTCTCCTCCTCCAGCTCACCTCTCAACCTCACATTTTAGGAGAAAAAACACATTAATGAGTAATTAGAAATAGATGTTGTTCAGAAATTACTGGCACCGCTTGTACTTGCATCCCTGCTGTGAGTAATTTGCACAACACGTCCCCCCTGCCAGCTGGACGACACTTAGGCTTCTGCTGCAACGATTCACAAACAGAGAGATCTTTGACCGTTCTTCCTGACACCAACTTTCTAGATCCTGTTTCTAGAAAGTTTGATCTATGGTCTATCTTGACTCATTTCTGTGTTTATTTGACCAAATCGTCTGGATCATCATCCTCCTACTACTAGATGTCTATTTTTATCTGAAGTATTTTGGATTTCAGTAAGTGTACAATGTTTTGGACTCTTAACAAAGTTCCCAAAGCTTGTGGAGGAGAAACCGACCCCCAGGCTGACGGATCCTCTGCCATACTGACCAGTGAGTGTGAGATGCATCTCCACAAAACGCACACATCAAAAATTTAATTACTGTCCCAACATACAGAGGATGAAAAGATGAGAGAGAAGAAAACCGGAGGGAGGAACGATCTCCAGAGCTGAAATAAAGACGTTTTCCTCAGTGCAACATACAGAATCAAATAACGCTAACTGAGTTAAATCCAAGTCCACCTGTTGCTTCACTCGCTCTGCCTGCAGCTCATGCTAAATGAGTTAGCGATTAGCTGCATGTCTGCGCTCTTCACAGTTTGTCTGTTTTACCTGTTCAGATTGTTGGATTTATCAGACCGGATTCCTCTGAGGTCTGAACCAGTCAGTCTGCTGCAGGTTAGGATTTTATTTAAATGATCCTATAAACGGTTGTTTGGTTTTGGATTAGAATCAGATTAGATGACCTGGATTAAAACACTAGCAAACACGCTGTGTTACATTTGATTGAAAGTGTTTCCATCCCTTTGTCTCCAGGACTAAGGATCTAAATGTAGCGTCAGGCCATTAGTCTTTATTTTTAAAAGTTATTGATGAAAGCAAAACTGATTTCTCAAGAGGAACAGAAACATTAAAGAGGCGATATCAGGTAAAATCGACTATTTTGAGCTCCAACATGTTATAATCTTATTCTCTCATCAAAAAATATACTTGGAGTTGCTTTTATTATTCATAAAAGCTTTAGAAAATCTTCCTTTAGGGCATCAGCATCAGTATTTTTAACATATCAACTCATGGATAAAACTGGTTTTAACACCTGATATTTACTTCCATCTTTTTAATGCTAACTCCTGTTCTGAGGTTTTATATTTATATTACTCTTCTATCCTTCCTTCTTCCTTACCTCCTTCCCTTTCTTCTATCCTTCTTTTCTTTCACCTCCTTCCTTCCAGAATGATTACTCCCTTCGTTCTTCAGTTCCTTCTTTCTTTCCTGCCTTCTTTTCTTCTTTCCTTCTCCTTCCCTTGTTTCTTAGTTCCTTCACTCCTTTCCCCCTCCTTCCTTCCTTAGGTTCTTCCTTCTGTCTCAATCCTTCCTTCTTTCCTTCCTGTTGTGTAACTGCTGTGTTGATGTTTTCCGTTGTGATTTTCTGCCTTGTTTCTCTCTTTCTTTTTTAAATCTCTTCTCTCTCCCTCTTTCTTTCTCTCTGTCCTTCCTCCTCCAGTAATGGCCTCCTCCAGCCTTTCTTCCCAGTAATGGCTTCCAGTGCAGAGCCGCCATTTTTTTCCAGGTTCTAGAAATCCAGTTCAATCCGCAAATCCAATTGAAATGGTCTCCTCTCCCTTTCATTCTGAATAATTCACGGTTTCTGGAAGGTCACAGTGTTTAACTGGCAGATTCTGCCATTTATTTCCAGTTTCTCCCTCCAGAGTGAAGCAGGTGTTCAGTCCAAGCCCAGCCCTGATCTCCAGTTGGGTGCGCGCGCGCTGCAGTCAACATATTCATCACTGAAAGTGACATTGCGCCCTGCTGACTCCCCCCCGGGGGGATGTTAACATCCTGCAGCCTCCTGGAAGCCCGCAGGGGGCGCTGCGGGGCGCGGCGTGTGAAGACTTCCATATTAAAGGCATCATAAGGAGCAGATTTTTCTCCCCCGCCTCCTTCATGAAAAATGCACAGCGGCGGATTCATTACTCGGCTGAGCTAAGTGAGTGTGACAAGCGGGGAGCTGGAGCCACCGAGGGCAGCGAGGCAGCGCTGCACCGAGGCCCGGGGCCACTGCAGCTTCTTCTACGCTCTGCTTGGATTTTTCCAAATGGCTGAAGGCGCCACGCGCGGCATGAGACCGAGCGCGTGCCGGCCAGTCTTACGCATGCGCGCTCATTGGACAGGAATCAATTGTCCGTCTTTTACAGCGCGATGCGTGTGACCCCGGATCCGCACCGCGGGGCCTTTATGCTATTAATAAACTGTTGCGTTGTCAGCGTTTGACGCAGATCTGGCAGCGCGCGCTTTACGTAATGACACGAAGCGCTGATGAGGCTCGTTGTTAAAACTTCAGTTGTGATGAAATACTTGGTTCTGATTGGTTCTGATAGTGTCTCATATCTGGACTTCTGCTTATTTAGTGACATTATCATCATAAACTTCAATGTGTTTTAATTAGATTTATGATGTAGATCATTGTGAAATTAATTTTTATAAATACAATTCTGAAAAGTGTGGCATGTTCTTGAATTTCCGCTCAAGTAATAAAAACGTTACGACTGCAGATGTTTTGCTTTTATTCTTTGCAAAAGCAAGTTATTTTGGACAGAGCGCATCTGTGATCAATTTGCCAGATTTCCACAAATCCTGAACTGGATTGAAGTTTGGACTTTGACTAGGCCATTACAGTGGCTGAATACGGTTTGATCCACAATGACCAAAAGTCTGAAGATGATTAGTATTTTATTATCACTAATAAATGAAACTTTTGAAACTTTAACCTCTGGTTGAATTTATCAAGTTAGAAACTTTTACATTTTTACTTAAAACACATTTTTAATATGTTTTTTTTAATTTTTAGAAAGATGTTATGTAGTTTTGAAAGGAGAGGGAAGTAAAAATCTTAAAAGTGTGGCATGCATTTGTGCTGAATTGGGCTCAGCTGGTGGAGTGATGAGCAGATCACTCCACCAGCTGGAGTGATCTGGTGGAGTGATTCTCAATTGGTTTTAACTCTGGACTTTGACTAGGCCTTCCTAACACATGTTTTCGTTTAAACTAAACTAAAACCTGAAAGTCTCGGGTTTTCTTTCAGTATTGTCCGCGATGTAGCTCCATCCATTTCCCCATTGAGTCTGATCACTTCCCTGTCTCCACTGAAAAATAGAATCCCCACAGCATCATGCAGCCACTGCCATATTTCACCGTGTTGAAGCTTAATTTTGGTCTAATCTGCCTGGAGTGCTGCTCTACTAAAACCCTTCTTAAAGAATCACTTTCTTCTTGACACTCTTTCATAATGTGCGTGATTCAGCCAACAACGTCTCCCCTCTGAGTTACGAATCTCTGCATTACCAAATTAGAGCAGGAAACTCTGCTGCTTTTTTAATTCTCCATTTCAGTCTCTTAAATAGCCACTATATCACTTTTCCTGCAGCTCAGTTTTTCAAACCGATCCAACTCTCTGTGCCGTGACACCTTCCAGCAGAGGAACAGACCTCGGTACAGATACCAAACCCAGAACCGCTCAGATTCAGACCAGCAGAACTGCAGATTCACAGCTTCATCTGGGCTTTGTTGGTTCTCTGCAGCAGCTGCAACAACAACGCCTCTCAATCTGGAGCAACAGTTTCTCTCAGATGAATTCAGCCTGTGCAAATTAGTGGCTGCTGCTGCTTTGCACCGTGGGCAAGATTTGAGATTTAAATAATTTCTGAGACAGTGGAGAAGTCTGGAGAATGGCAGACAAGCTGACTAATAACACAGGGGAGAGTAACAAGGTCTGTAATGACTCCAGGAATGTCTGATCCTCTGCAAAAGGAAAAGAAAACAGCCAACTCTGACTTAGGCTTCTTTACAAAATGTAACAGAAGATAAGATTTAAAGCAGAGCAGGAATACAATGAGATGAATGCAGAATTTGGAATAATGGACTTTAAACCCTTTGGACTTCTGGAGTCATTTTCATGACAGGAATTTGCCTTAGACTTATTATAAACTCCATCACTGAAGCAGGTAAGTTAGTTTTTATTTGAAAAATGAATTAAAACGGGCTGCATTTGATCCCTGCTGCTCTGCTCTCTTGTGTGAAGTGTGTGCGTGTGTGTGTGTGCGTGTGTGTGTGTGTGTGTGTGTGTGTGTGTGTG
>VMRN01000156.1:518437-531921 GCA_010277015.1 Poeciliopsis turrubarensis | reverse complement strand
GGATGGATGGATGGATGGATGGATGGATGGATGGATGGATGGATGGACTGATGGATGGATGGATGGATGGATGATCTTCATCCTCATCGTTTCTCTCTACTGTTTTGTGAACAGACTGAACCTGTCTTTCTGAACCTCTGGTGATCTTCCTCCACTAAACTTTCTTCTCCATCAGACCTCCTTTTCGTCGGCTCGCAGCTCGTGGAACGATGACTCAGCGGCGCTCCGACGCCACATTTACACTTCTTCCACTCAGAGGTCAGGAAACAGAGACATCTAATAATAAAGCCAAACAAAGCTCCCCTCCCACACGTGTCATTATGTAAAGCCTGCAGAGTGTCATTCTGCCTTTGGAGTGATCCAGAGTGAATAGGTTAAATCCTGCACTCTGGTGATGTCATCAGCAAACCTGGTGGCCTCTGCTCACGTTAAGAGCTGTGCAGAGAAACTGCAGATGAAATGTTTCCTTTCTCCACGCCTGGAGCAGAATCAGATCATCACTCAGGTTGCCGTACTGAGATTACGCAATGAAAGAGGAAATAAACCCAAACTGTTACCAGTACTGTCCTTACAGGAGCTATGAGGGGGAGAATGAGGGTATGAAGTTCCCCAGATCCCTAAATGCAGCTGGAGCGACCCCAGAGCACCGGGCCGACCCTGTGAGCAAGCAGACCTCACCACGGCGTCACAGCAGCAGGCCTGCGCTGTGGCAGGTGAGCTCTGTCCCGACTGACGCCACTTCTAGACCATTTCTCCAGTTTTACTTCCTTTCCATCTCTTAAAGGGCCGGAACATGTCTGGTGCTCAGTAATTAGCCTGATGCTATTTACTAGAAATAATCTAGTTCACAAAAACACACAATCTACCAAGAGTCTTTGGTCGAGTTTCAAGTGCAAATATCTTTGTACATCTGAATTAAAACAAAACAAACTTATTTTAGCAAGATGTGGAAGTTCTTTTAATACCTTTAATATTGACTTAAAAAGCAGTAAATATTTTCTTTTTTATTTTGTATTTACTTTATACAAAAAGACAAAAACTATTTTTCTAAACTGTTTTAAACTACTGAGTCATGATGTAGAAATGAAAAGTTTACCGAATCTCGCCCCAATTTTTCAAAACAGCATTTTAAAAACATTTTAAGCAAATCAGCACCTGTGTTTATTTTCTTCTAAATCAGTGGTTTGTTTGTCAAAGTAAGATGTTTCAGATGCTGCTTTCAGATTGATTGTTGCTGTGCGGCTCCAGTCTGCAGGCGCTGAGTGGAACAGGCGACAGCTTCGACGCAGGAACGACGCCAGGAAACCCATTTCATTGTACGCTTTCAGTCCTCGCTGGAGTCTGCGTTTCTGAGTCTACATTTCAATCAGAAATCCAACGGAAGTGTTTTTGTTTGTTTTGTTTTTCCTGCAGCTGCAGCAGATATGCAAGATCAGGGCAGATCCCTTCATTTATGGGAGTTTTGGGGATTTCTATTAGGGGAAAACAAGGTTCATTCCTGCTGCTTTCACCGACTTTAAGAGGAAAAGCAGCAGCCAGGTGCTGCTAATCAATGCACAAGATCTCAGTGAAGCAAAGATCTGTTACTACCCACTTCCAGGCAGCTTGAAATCCATCTTTTCACAGAATATTTACAAGATGTTGTTGTTTCCAAAAGTCCATGTTGGATTCTTTGTGCTTCAGTTAATGGCAGGAAAATTAGAAAAAGTCTGAATAAGTAAGATTTGTTTGGAACAACTGAAGGGAAAATTTCTGGAATGAATCTTTAGAAGAAAATAGCAATGGACTTACGTTGGCAAAGTTACATCTTGATGCACAAAATGATTTCTGTAAACATATTTTAAATAACAGAAGAAATGTTTGGTTATAATGCACAGAGTATATTTGGAGAAAACCAAATACGGTTTTGTTCAAAGAATTAAATCCAACCTGGTGGTGGAGATGCTTTGCTGTTACTAACGTCCTTAGCTTAAGTCAAGAATGAACTTCTAGTTTACACCAAACTATTGTAGAGTCAAATCTGGTCTAAAATGTGTTATAAAAGAACACAAATAAAGCAGCAGATGTATAAGAGAAGGTCTGAACAGGAGAAGAATCAGGTGCACACATGCATACTTTCCACTTTCGGTCCTTTTCTGCTTCCAGTTCTGATTGTCTCCTCTTGTGCTGGAATCCATTCACTCCCTTGTTTGTTCAGACTCAATGTTTTCGACTTTTGCTTAAAATCTATGGCAAGTTAACAAAACTCTCCTGTGAGGTCAGACACTACAACACAAACCTTAGAGACTAAAACTGCATGAGAGGATGACGTGAGGGAGATGAATGAATGAATTGATATCTCATGTCTTTACAGCGGAGCGTTTGGCTCAGAGAACATGGAGGCAGATTTCCAGCCTCTCGCTGTGAAGAGGAGCATCACACCGTCGCACACACTGACAGCGCAGTGAGACACAGGATGCGTCCGAAAACCTGTTCTTGTGCTATTATTCATTTAGCTTGTTGGTCGTACAGAAATATCCAGAAACCTGCAAGAGTTCATTTCTGTTTCTGTGCCAGTCGGACCACAACGCCAGGCTTCACAGGCCGAGGTGTCCAGGCTCCCCCTGCTGCTGAGGAGGCCTCCGTCTCTGGGTGAGCTGCACTCTTTACTATTATTGCAAATCACAGGCAGCAAAACGATCCTGGGTTCAAATCCTGACCTGGTGCTCTGGCTTCATGTCCAGAAACATGAAGGCTAACTGAATTCAGTGCTGTTAAAATTTCTCCACTAAAAGTCAAAACTGTCCTGTTGAAAGTTTTCTTTTATTAAAATTGCAAAAGCTATCTTATGTTTTGTGCCTCATATGCAGGTTTGCCTGACTAGAAAAACAACAAAAAAAAGAGCAAACAGTATTATTTTTTTTGGATTGATTTACATTTTTTTAAGCTCAGATATGAATCACTCGTTTTATTCTGCAAAGTTAAAATAAAAATTTGCTCCTCAGGAAAAATCACTGGATGTTTGTTGTCCAATATAATACAAAAGACAATTAATGATAAATACTTTGTTACACCTTATAGTTTCCATTTTAAAAATACTCCATTTTGTTAGTATCTTTTTAAAACCTCAGTAAAAAAAACAGCAACTCCTGAACATAATTTATGTGTCCCTGTTTCAAATGCCTGAACTGGAAAACCAACAAAAATTCCACATTGGACTGAAGGGCGATCACAAACCGCCACTAGAGGGCGACAAAAGGTCATGCAGCTTCAACAGCTCTCACTGTGACATTAAAAAGAAAACTTAACTCACATCTAACATTTTCAGAAATTAATTAACAAAATAATAATAATAATTATTATTATTATTTATTATTATTATTATTATTATTATTATTATTATTATTATTATTATTGTAGTGACTATTTATCTCAAATTTAAAAAAAAACAAACAAGGTGAAAGGTGATCATGACTTAAGAACCATAAAATATTTGTCTTATTTTGCATTATTTCCATATTATTTAGTATTTCTATCTTTCTGTTTTGGTGCATGTTTAATAATGTGGCATTATTTACAGCTATATAAAGATCTGCATCTGAATCTGTCTGTATTTTATTCATTAATTTGACCTTTATCAAACCAGGTGAGTGATTGAGAAGAAATTCTTATTTACATCAAAATTATTTAAAAATGCAAAGAAGAAAACAAAGGAAGAAGAAACTCTGAGTTAAAAAAATAAAACTTCTCCTAAAATCAGTAAAATATATATATGTAAGTAAAATAAGATGTTTTATATCAGGAAAACGTTTTTTACAGACGACAGACATCAAACATCTGCAGAGCGGAAAAACTGAGAGGAAAGTGCCGTTCCCCTCTGGGAGAGCTGGCTGTCTGTTGAGGAGGTGGAAACCTGTTTCCTAGCTGGGCCCCAGTTTAACAAACTTTACTGGCTTTTGGAGCAGGCATCTCCAGATGGCTGAATCCAGAGCAGCTCGTGGTAACGGTGGTTTTTCACAACCCAGATCCATTTTCCTGGTGCCTGACAACCTCTCAGATCTGTTTCCTCTGCTGATTAGACTGGCCTCCCAGCGTTTTCCCCAGCAGAGAGAAGCGCAGGCTCTTGGATTGATTAACGGTCTGCAGCAACGGTCGGACGCTCCCTGGGATTTCTGTCTCTAGTTCGATTGAAACCAAAATAATTAGTTTTTTAAATATGGTTATGAACTCTATTTTTGCTGCTTTTCTACTTTATTTTTTTTAATCATTTCCTGTTTTGAAAAATTGATAGTATTCCTTTATTTTGAATTTGGGAGAAATTCGCAGCATAATGCTGCCACTGTGCAGAAGTTTTTACTTTTGTCTGAATTTCCCACATCGTCTCAAACTCATCAAGATCAACAACTATTAACAAATGGCTAAAATGTAAATAAACAGCTATTCCTCCATTCGATGAGTTAAATAAAGTTAAATATACTTTCACCTTTGTGGAATCTCAAACAGTCAAACTGTTGATTTGATTGATAAAACATATTTAAAAATGACTGTAGTCTTGAGTTTAGAGGGCCACATGCAAACCTCTAAGCTGAATTTTTTACCAGACTGAATTTATCTTGATTTGAGGTCAGGAGCCGAACAAAATCATTTCAAGGGCCATAAATGGCCCCCAAGCCACACTTTGGACACCTCATGCTTCCTATGTTTCCACAGAGTGACCCGAGGACGTGAGCGTGCGGCGCCGCTGTCCAGGATGGTGACCTCTGTGACCCCCTGCAACCCCTACCTGAGCGGCCGGCTTCCTGCCTGGAGAGGCCTCGGCCCCGTGAAGATGACAAAGTTCTGAAGCATCATCTTCCTCTTTATGTTGTCCAATCAGTTTGTGTGAATAGAACGTCAGAAACTGATCCGGAGTCAGCGGGACAATAATGAGTTTCTCCATTATCATAATTTCCCTGATTTAGATGAGTGGTTTCCTAACTCTGGGTGCCGAGCGTTTGCATTGTCCTCGTATACATTTGCTCTCTTACAGACGCACTCAGTCGTTAAGAGTGTGTGTGCGTGCGTGTGTGTGGGTGTGTGTGTGTGTGTGTGTGTGTGTGCGTGGTCGTGTGTGTGTGTGTGTGGTTCATGAGTAGGGGGGATAAATTGATGGCAATAAATTGTTTCCAATCCACCATCTTTGTGTTTGAAGCTGCAGCAGGTTTGGTGCTGTTGCTGCAGTTTGTGGTGCGATCTTCCTCCTCTGCTGCTGCAGCAGCTGCTGCTGCTGCTGCAGCCGTCAGCAGTCACATCATTCTGAGGCAAACATATTGTGTAGAGATTATTATGAAGTTCCTGCCAGCTATATCTTTATGTCTGTGGTTTGAGCAGCTTCGCGCTTACACAGGAAATAGGAATGAGCTGGTTTTCCTGTTTCTCTTCATCTATAGTTTGTTTAGATTTGCACTTGGAGGGATTTCTACACCAACAAGCTGCTGATTTGGTGACGGCTTGGAGACTCACTTAACATTTACTACACTATTTGTTTTGGGCAATGGGAATAAAACCGGTCAGTTTCTTACTGAGGGGTTCATAACCTTAAGTTTCTTCTTGATTCTCGATTACGGTTGAGAATTCGGAGTGGTTCACACTTTAGCCACAATACAGCCTGCTGGCATCGTTCATTAAACCTCACTAGTGTCACCAAGCTGCAGCTGAGCCTGATCTGCACGACGAGCTGCAGCGCTCCGTCAACATTCAGCCATTCATTTTCATTCCCAGGAGATGTTTCCACTTTCTGTGACTTTATAACCACAACCGGATTTTATGCCACCAACCAGGACAGGGTGGAAGAAAACTGCAACATAATGAAAGATTTTATATTCCTTGAAGCTACAGATTGGATGGAGAGTATATGAGAAAGAGTTTCGGACTTTGACTATGCCCTTCTGAAAAATGAACCTGCTTCCAGGACAGTCCTGAATAAGCACCCACACAGCATGATGCTGCCTCCGCCGTGTTTCATAAACAATGTTTTCCGTATGGATTCCTGTCACTCTGACATGGCGCCCATTTTAAGGATCTCTGCAGGTGGTTTGGGACGACCACCATCCATGAATATCTAAAAGTCATGAATACTTCAGACTCATATCTATCTTAACAGTTCAAAGGTTAAACATACTGGAGCAGTGGCTACAACAGATCCCAGGAACAACATCAGACATCTCAGTCCAGAAATGTACAGATATAGGCACAGTGAAGATACGGCGCAGAACCCTGAAGCTCCCAGGCGTCTGGTAGAGGATCCTAAATATATATACCCTCCTCCACACCTTCCTCCCTTCATGAACATGATGCTGTTTGTTCTCTATGAAAGCCATAAGGCTAATAATCCTTATACTGTCTGACAGACAGGCTGCTTTAAAGAAGAAATTAATCTCAACTCTGATCAAATGTGTCGTCAAACAGACTGCCAAATCAGCGCTTTTCAAGATAAAATCAGCTTTCTAGGTCATAAAACCATTTGACTCAGTAAAGACCTTCTTACAACATCACACTGATCAAAGTCAAAGAGCATCACTTGTTTCAGGAGCTGTGATGCTGGCAGCCTTCATGCCAAAACATTTCAACTTGAAATGATGGTTTAAAGATCCAAAAATAAAGTACAACCTCTTTAAGGTTTTACATAGTAGAACATGATAAAATCTATCCTGGGTTGGATAATTATTTAAATTAAATCTCAAGTGTGAGAAAACTGATTTCACACGTCGTATCAGAGCAGACGCTCCTCAGGCGGTGGAGGGTGAAGCACGGCGGTGGAGGGGTGATGATCTGGGCTCGTTAGCAGCCACTGATGGAACTGAGCTCCACTGAATGCTGGACCTTCTGGACTCAGATGTGAAGCAACGACTGCAGACAAGAGCAGCAGAGATCGAGTCAAGACGAGGAAACAAGATCAACAGAAAAGCACCGACTCTAACATCCAGTCATTTTACCCTCGTTTAGCCAAATAAACATCATTTGAGGCTTTAAATGTTACTTAATCTTTTGAAAAAATGACTGCTTAAAACTTTTAATCAAAATCTATTATAGAAAATGTGTTTTTGCTTTTAAAGAACTATCATTTTATTCTTAATTTTATATTCTAAAACAACGACTTGTTGATTCAGTGCGAATTCAATCAGGAAAAACTGTTTTTAGCTTCATTCATGTTTCCCATCAGTTCTGCTTATGCTTCTTGTTCCTGCTGAAGTACTTCCCAGAGCATGATGCCGCCACTGCCATGCTTTAATATGGAGGCTAAACACATCTTTTCCCCCTTCGTGGCTCATTTAAAAATGACTTTTTTCCTACAATACCTCCATAAATGGTGATTCTCCCACCTGAGCAGCTGAGCTGTGCAGCTCCTCCAGATTCACGTCCCGCTTTGAGTTGGACTGACACAGAAATTCCCAGTGAATTACATTGAATCTTAAAAAAAGAAGGAAAAACAATCACATAATCGGTCGTTGTGTTAGTCTTGAATCGATCGCAGCTTCCAAATGACCATCTGAGCTGAAGTCTGTAACCTTCTATCATAACTCTATTTGCGAAGAAGACGCCTCATCTTCCTCCTCCTCATCTTCCTCCACCTCATCTTCCTCCTCCTCATCTTCCTCTTCAGATTTTCCAGCCTGTGGTCTGAATCACATCAGTGGCTCCTTTTCAAAACAGCCTCACAAACATCATGATTGATTCAGCTGCTATCCTCCAGGATCTCTCAATGCCTGCCTGGGCTGGAGATTAATTTCCTTTTCCTCGTCTTAATTTTTACCCATAAAAAGGCTAAATGTCAAGCATGCCTGCCTCCTTCTAGTGACACGTCTATTCCAGCAGATAATTACCATAAGGAAATTGATGCTTTAGTGTGCAGAGGGGAATTTAATTTACTCCGACATCCTCACAGCATAATGCATTCCTAAAGAAAGAGACTTTTTCACTTTGCAATTGACTTTTTAGATAAATTGGACTATTTAATGTGATTATCAGTGTTGAACGTCTTTGACTTATTAAGGTGTTGAAACCAATTAAGGGTTACATGCTGCTGGTGCTTCCAAATGTGAGACGGTGAATACTGCTTAAAGATCCATGAAATAAGAACCATCCTGAGCCTTTTGTTCGCTAGTCGACCGTCACCACTACCTGATGATGTTTTGAGCCCTGCAAGCTGCTGGTATTAATTACAGCAACATGCTTTCCATGAGTTCAACCTGAGGAAACACGGAGTTTAGCGCACTTTGATTGCATCTGATGTAAAAACGTGACCTGAAAAACGTTCAGAGATCAGATCCGAGGCGCCCGAAGAGCAAAAAACGCCAATAATGGAGACTTTTCCTAATATTTGCTGAGTCACGCTTCTCTTCTGCTGTATTTTTCGCACCTCTTCATGTTGGAGTGAGAAAAAAGGTGAAACTTTGAGGAAGTGTTGCTGCAATCCCTGTTCTGGCCGTGAAGACATGGCGGACCACAGGGTGCTCCTGCCCAAGTTCCTCCTTTTGTAACCAACCGCTTGAATGTTGTGCTTCTCCGGAGATAAGAGCAGCCTCCCATGAAAGGTGACTCAGCAGCCGAGCTCACACAGCTTCTCCTGAGATAAGAGCGCAGCCAGGGGCCAGAGGACAGCGGGATTATGGGAAAAAAAACAGTCACAACTGGAGAAAAGTGTGAAACTGCTGCTTGTTTTGCAACAAGCTGAGGATGTAACTGGAAGCTTCAGGCTCCAATTCAGTCATTTGAGACGTTACGGCGCTTTGCAAAAGTATTAACATCCCTGAAAGTTTCAACTTTTGTCAAGTATAACCAAATACTGCATAACAGCAAATGAAATCCAACACAACCAACCACCTTGAAATATCATCTAATCGGTAAATAAAGAACCCATGTGTGTAATTTATGACTGGGACTTTAATGTGCTAATTTTGATTAATATATTGCATAAAAATGTATTTGTTTTCCTTTTCAAAATCCCAAACCAGAACTTCTATCTTCACGTGTTTCTGGTACATCTGTAAATCTGACGCAGGAGCAACATCAGTCCGGTGATGAACTGGAGACACGTAAAGACTAGTAATGTGTTCAGGTTGTGCTGAAAGGAGTTAGCCTTTTAGCACAAGTAGCATCTCAAAGCTAAACACTTAGCAGCAGCGCCGACATCCTCAATGTCCACAATCCACACAAAACTTCCATGAATGATCAGGAGTTCCTGAGGAACTGAAAAGCTGAATGAATACAATAACAATCTGACGGTTTATAACCGAAATAACATTAAAAACAACAAATATCTTTGTTTTGAGCTCAAATGTCTGTTTATTCAGTAATTATGCAGCAAAAAAAGTTTTTGAATTAAAAATGTTGCTTATTTTGTCAATATATGGTTTTCAATTAAAATGTGATTACTTCGAATTAATTAATTACAGACGCAGCAGGTAAATCATTTAAAAATAGCAGATAAAGGGACATTGCCATCTTGGAGTCACAACCTTCTGACCTAATAGCACAAAAGCGGCACACGGTGGTGGCAGGATTATGCTATGGGGAGCTGAACAACGACTCATGAAGATGGCTGGAGGTAAATAAAGGCTGGAGGAGGACAATGACCTCTGACATCAAGCGGGATCCATGTGTTAGAGCCTCATTACAGCTGAGATCCAGAGGAAATCGACGCCACTCTTCATCCGATATCAAACGACCGTTAGCTGCTGCTGCAAAGAATTGACTCAAAGATTCCTGGTACAAATGCCTGCCGCACTTTTCAGATTATTTGCAAGAAAAAACCCATAAAAATGTGTTGTTTTTAAAAATTTTAACTTCACAACACAGGAATGTGAACACGTACAAAGCACAGCAGGGAAAAAGTCCATTAGATGGTCATGGAAAATGAAGGGAAATATTTAGAAAGGATGTTTTGGTGGGTGAATGCTAAAACACAAATCAATGGATGAGGAAAAAATCCTTTGCTCCAAAGTGTCATTGTCAGCTTTCAGAGCTGCTTGGCAGGTGGAGGTGGTCGTGTTTGCAAGCAGGAAGCTCTGTGCATCAAGGCTGTTTTAAATACTCAACCCTGATGCAAAAGGTGGAATGCCTGCAGTAACGCTGAGCTGTAGAAGCAGTGAGACGCTGCTGGTTTCAAGTAGCCTGTGCAGAAAACCAGAGGGAAAACCACAAGTCAGAGAATGAATGCATTTCACCCTGAAGATCAACTGCAGGATGGAGCTGAAGGGCCGAACTGCTGCGGGCGCAACAAATTACAGGGAAAACTGATCATTCTGGACATTTTGGAAAACATCATTTACATTTGATTCTGCTATGAAGGTGAAAAAATTTATCTTTCAGAGAAATTAATGCATTATATAGATTTATTTTACACAAACTGAACAATTTTGAGAATATATGTGCTTTGAGTTTATGGCTGAAGACTCATGAAAACCCAAAATACAATTTATCAGAGTAGAACAATCGAATAAAACCAATAAAGAACATTTTCAGACTCATATTCAATAAGTTAGAAAATAGGTTCTGTTGACACTCGTTTCAGATTAAATTTTTCATTAAGCCCAATAATAGTTTTTTAATTGGTCTGATATTCTAATTTTAAATGCGATTTTTTAAATTAGCTGTTAGCAGAAATAAATCTTGATGAAGAAAAATAACTGTGTTAACACATCTGTCTAACTAAACTGTATGATGTGTTTCACTTTTACAAATAAACTTTTTAATAATATTCCAGTTGATCAAATAGGTCCGTATGTCAAGGGAAAGTTTAGTGGAAGGAAAAAGTGTGGTAGAAAAGGTGAATGACTGCAGCCTGGAGAGGATTATGAAGTAAAATTTGTTGAAGAGTTCAGAGAGCGAAACACAAAAATCGGAGCTTCAAGATGGACGAACACACAGAGATATCCAGTTCTGAACCAGAGGCAACGGAAAAGAGGTGATGGTTCAAAACCCTTTTTTCAGATGAGACTGAAATGTACATTTTATTGCAGGTGATCCAATTTTAAAAAACTGAGTTAATTTGTTAAAATAAATCAAATTAAGTTTATCCAAGCAAATATATTAAATAAAGTAAATCTGAGAAACTTAAATTAATTACATGTATAATGAACTGATTTTTCTTTTACAGTTGAAGCTTCATTCTCTTTTTTTTCGGTCAGAGGCTCAGAAACCAAATTCCAGATCTGCTTCTGCATCTGGAGCGACACGTCCACTTGTGGTTCTGGTCCAACACGGCCATCTACCAGAACATTTTAGCGCACTTCCTGCTTCCTGCAGCTGAAAAACATTACAGAGATCCAGATTTCATTTTCCAGCAGGATCTGGTGCCGACCCACGATACCAGAGGTACCAAAAGCTGGATCCTGGCCTGTTCCACACGGCTGCGAAAACCTTTCCAGGAACCTCAATTTAAGATTTTCATCAGCTTTAAGCCACAATTACCAACTGTTATCTGACAGAACAGCTAAAATACTGAAATCTGATCCAGATCAACTATATTCTGATTTACTGGGAAGCTCCTAGAATGTAAAACGGGGCCTGAACTCTAAAGAGGTCATGGAGAGACAGTAATGGATGAAATATTGAATAGAGAGAGAGGAAAAACTCATTACAAGGTAAAGAAAAACACTTGAGTTAATTTCATGGACTAGTTCAGAGCCAGAACAGGTGACAGAAGGGGAGCTGTCCAATATGCAGGCGGACTGGCCCCCATCAACTCCCTGCGTGTGAATGAAATAAATAAACAATGAATGGTCCACTCTCCTCGCTCGCAGCATCCCATCTCATGCATGGCTGCCAGTGATGGTCTGCTGGGTGTCAGCTTTTATTGGCACGGCACAAAGCAAGTGCCAAGGGTTCGGTGGGCTCGACTCCCCGCCGCAGAGTGTGGATAAAAGCAGAGCAAAATGCCTCAGCCGAGCTCAGAGGCATAGACATGTTGGGCTGGAACGAGGAAGTGCAGTGGAGAGGGGAGGGACTCAGGGCGCAGCTCCATGGGGCCGCCGCGGCGCTGCGACCTTCTGCACATGGAGCCGGGGAGAGTTGGAAGAACTTCATTCTGCAAACTCAAGGAATAGCAGGTAAAGTGACCTCCACCGCGCCTTTTTGTGTTTTTTTGTGTGTCGGGCTTCCCGCTGAACTCTCAGGCTGTTGGCGGGGCCAGCAGAGGCGCCTCGGCTCCGAAAGGAACGATGGAAACGTTTGAGTCTGGAAAAAGCAGCTTCTCCTGTCAGTTTGGGTGCAGGTGCGCCTCAGCATCAGATCCCGGCTGCCGCCGCTCGTTTTTATAAAAGTTCATCTTTTTATAAAACTAGTTACTAAACAGAATCATATTTTAAAACTCAATGTGACGATTTTGTTTTTACTTCTATTTTCCGCGTTGTTCGCCACTAATTTATAGGAAGTAGTGGAAATGTTCCCCTTTTTTCCCATGGGCCTTTTTTCTTTTGGGAATGAGGATAAATTAAATAATTAAACATATAAATTAATTAGATTTACATCAAAATACTAAAGTCGTGTGTGTGGTTTGGTTTGAGCTGCTTGCGCGTTTCCTTATCATTTTAACACGTTTAACTGCTCATGTAGCGGCACCTGTTGCAACAGATGCGTAAACTCCAGATAGTCCAACAGAACATGTCTGAAGTTTCACAGAATAACCAAAACAACTTTTAGATTTTTATCAAAATAAAAAAATGACATTGTAACTAAATTATGGGTTTAAAAATAAAAGTTAACTTTGCTCCCCTTAAACAGGAAATCAGTCGGAGCCGCGCTGCGCTGCGCCGCGCCGCGACGCGCGTTATTAAATAATCAATGAATCAAATCATTTTCCCCAAACCTCAAAACTTTGTATGTGTCTCTGTTCTCAGTTGAACCACATTTTCAGTTTGTTTCGCGTTGGAGGGAAGAAGAAGAAAACGCTCTACAGGCAGGACAGGCGGAACTTTTTACACTCTGAGGTGAAAAGTTGCTCATCGACGCCCAGCAGATATGAAGGAAATGAAGGAAATAAAGTTGTTTTTATCTGCCAAACACTTAGAGAAAAAGGAAACACTTTGCTTTCAGACTTTTAATACATTAAGCCTGAAATTATTATCTTTACCCTTTAGGTTTGATGCAGAAAAAAAGTAATAAATACTAACTGAATAAAAAATATGAAGCATAAAAAGTTGAAAAATTAATTTAAAATCTAAAAATCTGCTCAAATTTGATTGTACATTTAATTAAATCTTACTGTAATTATAGATGATATAATGATGCCAATTTTTAAAAAAAGAGAGAATAAAATAGGTGTGAAGTGAAAGGCAGTACCTGCTCAAATGGGGCTTTTTCAAAGCTCACATGGAAAGTGAAGTGCTGCAAAACCTCTCTGCAGATACATCATCTTTCTTGTCAAGAAGAACCAGAAGTGTGTGCATGTGTGTGTTAGTGTGTGTGTGCGTGTGTGCATGTGTGTGTGTGTGTGTGTGTGTGTGTGTGTGTGTGTGTGTGTGTGT
>VMRN01000156.1:423708-518427 GCA_010277015.1 Poeciliopsis turrubarensis | reverse complement strand
TGTGTGTGTGTGTGTGTGTGTGTGTGTGTGTGTGTGTGTGTGTGTGTTGGGTGGAGGAAGACAGACAGTTATTAAAATGATTGTACTGTCTGAATAGCAGAGTAGTGAAGTGTGTCAGATGCAAATGAAGGAAACTTCTCCTCAGCGCACCTTTGCTCGCCCCTCCACCCTCCATGGGCTCCCAGAACACATCTGCTAACACCCGCTACCCACTTCCACCCATACATTTCATGAATTACTGATGAGAATCTCCGTGTGTGTATATATGGAGAACAAAGGTGACTGTTATATCTTAATAACTGGTGGTAATAAAAGGCACCCACGGGAGAGAAAAATTAATAATTCAGCTTGCCTAGAAAGTGCAAAAAAAGCTAAAGTTTAATCAGTTTGGGGAGAAATTTAAAATTTATTTGAAGATAATAAAGTGTTTTTATGCTGCAGCAATTTGGATTTTATTCTGTTTCCTGAATGCAAAACAGGAAAAGTAAATTTGTTCTCCTTGTTTTACTGCTAAGCTTTTCAGATAATTTGAAGTGTAAAACTCTGTAGGTTTTAAGTTGAGAGGAGGCAGTTTTTGACGCTTTCTCCTGAGTATCCACACTGCGCTGGCGTGGTCCTCAGTATCTGTTAACGGTTTTGTTGTTTTCTCATCTCCACCCTGCTCCCTGGTGTAGCTTTTGCACCTCGCAATGAGCAGACGCATCAAACCAACCCCCCCCCCAACTCTACCCCTAGTGCTTCACCACCATCCAGCACACACACACACACACACACACACACACACGCATACACACGAACACACACACACGCACACACACACACACACACATGCAAACACGCAGGAGGAAGACCGAGAATTCTGTCAACCCACAAGCCTCTTCCTGCATCTCCCCACTTGACAAAACTACGACCAGAAACTGTTCCAGTCCCGTTGCGCTTTGTGTCAGAACTCTTCTCGATGACTTCCACCCCACCAGCACAAATCTTCCACTTGCCCCCACTTTTCTTCAACACTCATCCACCAACACGCAGGAGCTCGCTTTGTTTCAGTCTGGCAACACTGAACTTGAATTAAAACATTTTGGGTTTTTAAAGGAGGGGAAAGTGGAATTTGAACGTGCAACGCTACCATTTTTTTAAATTAATAAAAGCTGAAGTACAAATGAGACACTAATAAAATTAGAACAAGTTAAAACTGTCTATCACATGTAAAGAGTGAAAACAGCTTGAAAATAGAGTCACTGGTTCAGCTGCAGAGTTACTTCCTGATTGCTCTACCCGGTAACTTCCTTTCCAAACGCCGAGGCTGAATGTAGGAACTCCGTCTCAAGGTTTTTATTTGAGTCAAGATAATCCCATGAACCCACCCCAAGAATCATCCACGTACCCTGACGAGAACCGAGTCCTGCCTGCAAACTCCTGAGGCTGAACACACAAATCATCTGCACCGTTGACCTTTGCCCCCGCTCCTCTCCTCCTCTTCCTCCTGCTCTCACACTTGCATCCTGGTTGACATCTGTAGGCGTCGAGCTCCCGACCTGACGTTGAGCGTTGCGACAGAGCGGACCCGGTTCGCTTCCCACTGTTCGTTCCAAATGTGTGGAGCCATCTGTCGGTAAAACAGGAAGGCCTAGGTTCCCCTTCTCCCTTGGGCTTGTTTCGCTATTTTCGGGAGCTTCACTTCTCCCTGTGTGGCTGCTTGGACCGGGCAGCCGCCCCAGCGCGGGCTTCTTGAAGTGGCGGCACTGGGGCCGAGGCTGTCGGGGCCCATCTGCTGCAGGCTTGAGGGCCATCCATTATTAATGGGGCCACGGGCGTTGGTGACTCCTCAGATACTCAGCCCTGGCCAGAGGATCGCTTCTGGATCGCCTCGGCTCGCGCAAAAAAATTAATAAATGAAGAGAACTTCTGTCCCTGGCTGTGCCTTGCAAAAATATTCACACCCTCTGAACTTTTTTCTTCACATTTTGTCACATTAAACCTCAAACTGCAGAGTGTTGCAAGAGCATTTGAGGTGAAACGTAAAGAAGTGCATAATTCTGAAGTGAAAATATTTTTTTAAAATGAAAAACTGAGGCGTTCAACATGCCTTGGTAGCTTAATCTGAGTCAGACTGGATGGAAAGCAACTCCTAACAGCATTTTTTACAATCATATTACATCTGGGCTTTCGAAAGCATGAATATGCTTTGATGCAATCCATTTCAGCTCTTCCGGTGTTTTTATTCCCCTAGAAGCTAAAACTTTTCCTCCGGTCTTTATTTTTTCCAGGATTCCTCTCTGATTAACTCCATCAACATTCATATCAACTCACAAAAAGCAGCAGCAGGTTCTCATACGAGGAGACATGAATTTTCAGTTAATCTATTCCTCGACACAGTTCAAAGTTTCGCTCTTTGGAGAAGAGAAAATTCTTTCATGGTGACTTGTCAACTCTGTCTGGTTTTCCAGTCCCAGCTAAAACCACAGCATGGTTCTGCCACCACTATGTTTCATGTTTGCTGTGTTTCCTACATGTAAACTTCCTTTTTTTCTCCCAGAGTCCAGGTTAGTAGAGTGCATGGCTAATTGTTGTGTCTGCAGCTCCTCCAGAGTCACCACAATCCTCCTGGATTTTCTCTAGGAGTGTTAGAGTAAAGTGGAGTTGAACATCCATACATTATTTTCCCTCCAACTCACATTTCTACTCTTCTTGATAAAAGAAAATCCTAATAAAATGTGCAGAAGTTTCTTCTCTCGTGCCCGTTCTCCTTTGACTCCTGGCCTTCTCGCAGCCGTCTGTCTCTCAGCCGCCTTTTCTTCCTCCCTCTCTGTGATTCTGATGGTGTCTGCGCTCGGGCTGCGGACTCAGCGATGCATGCTCAGTAAATTAGAGAGAACACGAGCGTCGATCAGCCGGGCACGCCGGTCGCCCGCATCCCCCGTGACCCCGAGGCCAGTTAATTTTCTGCTTAATTTTGCGGCAGTCAGTTTGCATTTTTGGATGATTACGTGGCAGGAAATTAACAATAAATAACAAATGTGGTGTGAAAGCCCATTGCCACCGGCGGGCCCCTGCGAGCTGGAGCCGGGGCCGCGCTGCAGCTCAGCCTCTCTGTCAGGGCTTATAATGAAAACGTCTGTAATTCTTTGTAATGTAACGCGGGGGACGCTGGCTGTGACAAGAGTTATCCCGCTGTGCTGATGGAGTCACACCCTTAACTCCACTCAAGCTGCTTCTAACGTTGAACTTGATTAAACTTATACGCATCTACATCTCCTCTGCAGAATACTTGCACCGCATGGAGACCGAAGAGGCCCAGGAAATGGCGCAGATGCCAGGTAAAAGCTCGCCCACCTCATGATTGAAATGTAGCGCACACAGTCGGGACAATAGGCCCACAAACAGCCACTTTGCATCAGCAGGAGGTAATTTATCTCCTCCTGAGAGTCGTGTCGAGGGGTTGCGTGGTGAGTGATGGGTGTTTGCTGGTGTGTGTCTCCCCGCTACCCCAATCCCAGGCAGGGAGAGCCCCCCAGCCAATGAAGCGTCTGAGGAGGCAGAGGAGCCCATGGCCGTCCCCGAAGACCTGTCAGCCGGTTCCACCCACCAGCAGAACAACCGGGGGGACAAAGGTATGACTGTACCCACAGCCCAACTAACAAATAAAGAATGACCTGACCTGCAGGGAGTCTAAAACGTGTGCACACCCCTGAGTTAATTGGAAATCACTTAAACTCCACGTTTGGCATCTATCGCCTGCAATTCAGCTGAAAAACTCAAAAATCTGTTAATTATGTCCAAACTTTCTGAGCCAGGGACAAAAACTGAAAAACTTAACTATTGCTGGGCCACAAAATAGTAAAATTAGAAAAATTAATTGTCATTTTTCATATTTACCTGTTTGACAATAATAATTATCCACATAGTTAAAGATCAAAAGCATAAAATGTATTTAGACTGTCGTCTTATTTGAAGAAAAATGGGCAATTTCCTCATCTGTTGCGTCATCAATTTTGAAAGTTTTTCATTTTCTTGGCCACATTTTTTCACCGTTCTTGACTGTGGTCAGGGGCCGATCGAGATCCTTTCAAGGGCCACAAATGGTCCCCAGGCCACACTTTGGGCACCCCTGATCTACAATCTAATACTTTGGTGAAGCACCTTTTGGTTCAGTTAAACTATTTGAGGTCCATCACATTAATAAGGCATCTCTGTAGGTGGCCCCACGTATTTTCAGTCCAAATTAACCTCCGGACTTTGACTAAGCCGTTCCACAACTTCAGTCTTCCTCTTCTGAAGTCAGACTTTGTTGACCTGAATGTGTGTTTGCACTCACAGTGATACTGACAAATAAAATCCATCTTTATCTTCAGATCTTTAACAGAAACCAAATGCTTTGAGTCAAGACTGACAGTAAAAACAACCCGCAGCATGATGCTGCCACTTCCATCTTTCACTGCTCAGTTCTGTCACTGTTATGGAAGATTTGAAACTTACATCTTTTACCAGAAACATGGATGAAGCAGGAGACTGTTCTAACAACCAGTACTTGTTGGAACTTGTTCAGATGTATTTCACATCCTTCTCCTGACTGATACTTTGATTAACTGTTTTGATCCCTTTTGGCTTTAACTAATGGATATAGATTCACTGTGATGGCTACTGAAGGCATGTAAAAATGCTTCAATAATGTATCAGTGTACATGTCTGCAAAAGGACATTTTCATGTTTTTCTGCTAAAAAATGTAATTTTTCAGGTACATGAAACAGATTTTATGTCACATCTAAGGTGGAAAACATTTTCATATCAACTATCAAATCCTTATTTTCTACTGCAGTAAAAACAGGCATTTCAACAGGGGTGTGTAGACTTTTGAGAGCCTCTGTATGTGTGATGAAAACGTCCAATGAAGCAGCAAACAAACAGGAGCCAAAAATGTAAAAAAACAACATTGCAGCAGCAATCCCAGTGCATCCAAATGAAACCCAGACAGATATGTGAAAATGTCAGGATCAAAAGCAAAACATAAATAAAAATGTTCAACTAAGTTAATCCCATGTAGCTCCATCGGGAGTACACCCTAAACCCCTGGAAAAACTCATTTAGAGATGCAAAGAGACACATTTAGGTCATTGGCAGGAAAGGTGGAGGAAATAGAGACGCCTTTGATCCATGGCATGTCATTAATAACCCCAATCTTAAGGAATACTTAATGTGGCCTTGATTTGAGTTTGTGAACATCAAGCAGGGGAATTTGATGGTGAAAATGAGGATGAAGCAAGCTGAAGTCTCCTAACATGGGTGGTTTGTGAAAGAGCAAGAAATATTCATCATTCATGGGTGTCTAAGGAAAAAACACCTGGATAGAAGGTGAAGATTTAAACTCTGTGAGTGTTTAAGTGGAAATGTTTCTGCTTAGGATGGAGAAGAAAATGGCTGTGTTCATCGTGACAAAAAAAAAAGGCTCGTCATGTGCTATCTGCAGCGTTCCACATATCCAGATAACGGCAAAGATTAGCAGCGCGCAGTCAAAAATAAGATGCGAGAGGAAACTGAAATAGGATGTGTAAGAGTTTCCTAAGAAGAACTTGCCATCAGACAGTTTCAACACTCCTGGAGATAAAGAGTTTAGGAGCAGGGCCAAAGCAGAAAGAGATCAGCACATCACTGCACCACAGAGGTCACACACCTGCGCACACACACGCACACACATTCACGCATATCTAAATGCATGCTTACTAACAAAGGCTTTCTCTTTGACTTTACCGGTGAGATGTCAGGAAGGGAACTTGACTCAGGCAGGAAATCTCCTTACACTTCGTTCTTTACAAGATCTGCAATTTCTGCTAAAAAATGTCAAAGAAAAAATGTTTAGCTCCAAATGTAGAAGAAAAACAGCACAGTTTGTGGCATACATAGATGCATAATGCATATATATTTTTAATCCATGTACATTGGAGTGTGTGCATGCGTGTGTGTGCGTGTGCGTGTGTGTGTGTGTGTGTGTGTGTGTGTGCGTGTCTCTGCACAGGGACAGAGAGAAAGAAGGGAAGTGCAAGTATCTGGTACATCTGTGCATGGCTGCCTCTGTGATAAAAGCCAGAATGAGTTAAAATTATCGCCCAGGATCATGTGCTGCTCAGTTCTCTTTAGTGAAAAAAAAAAACACAACAGGCAAATAGCGGGCCGAGGGAGACTAAATGTGGGACAGGGAACCTCAAAGTATCGAAAGCTCGAAACCTCAAAACCCAGGTTGTTTCCTGTTGCAAATAACTATTCACAGTTCGGGATGGAGTTTGTCGGACCGAATAGTCACCGTCGACAAACGCACACAAACAGAAAGGAGGTTTAAAGGTCAAAGTGAGGCCCTTTTCTTATGAGCTTAAAATCAGGAGAAACGTTGAGTTGAAGTTACATGCCTGCAAGCTGAACCTTCCTGCTGATTTTTTTTTTTTTTCGTTCTCTTTCACTTTCTGTGATTCAGATGAAGCCTTTTGCTATTTCAGAGGCATGAGACTGAGAGGGAGACTAGTTCCCGAAAACATGGCTGCAAGTTTTTTTGTCGTGTGTGAGGGGAAAAGTAGGCTGTATTTAGCGTTCCTGCAAGTTGAGCTCAATGTGTCGCTGCCGTGGTTTGACACTTGTGGTTCCTCTACCTTGCACACCAAGTTATTTTCAGGGCCTGAGAGAAGCACAGCAACTTCCAGCAGGCGCCCTGCGTCCACGCTACGCCGCTAACATCTCTGTCCTCATATCACAGTTTATCATCTGCTCTATTAGTGATCTGAGGATCAGATCGCCCGTATATCAGGTTGTGACTTTTTATTGTTATCTTTTGTATTTGTCTATACTGTGATCTGACACCTGCTTCCCAAAATGAAAAATCAGGATGTGTGATCATGACAAACATAAAATAAAAGCTTTCTTCCTATTCCATATTTAGTCACAACTTCCTCATATCCATGAGACTTGGGTGGCTACCCAGCGCTAAAGGTTCCCTTCTCTACAGTCCGGCCTGATCATGGCTTCAGCATTTTAGCTGCTTTTTCTATTCAGGTCACCTCAGGTTAGGTTCATTTAATAAGTATTTTATCATTTCCAACTGGATCTAAATTGCAAAAGTGCTCCCATCCCATAAGATTGTTTACAGGTTGTCATTATATGTGGATTTTACTCCATAAACCAAAACAAAAACTTGACTGCTTCAACATTGCAGGACAAAACTGCAATGAGCAATGTCCCCCTCATAATATACGTTTTAATAAATAGATATTGTTCCTTTGAATTTGACCCTGGTATTCATGGGAAAGCAACTACAGCACTAATAACTTCCTATTTAAAAACCAAATATATCTTGATATGCATTACTGCACACAGTGGAAACCGTCTTGTCGCTACCGCAGAAGCTAACATCGACAATCTTCCTTATTTCTGCTGCCGGCACTTCAGCCAATCAGAACCAAGAAAAATTAATGCCACTCCTTGATTGGCTGCTTTTCCAAAAGCCAGTCAATAGCATGTCTAATAGCATTGAGCCTAAATATTTCAACGTTTCGAATATTTTAGATAAAAGATTCCATAGGTGAATTTTCCCCCAAATTATCTGGAGTCAGAAAAACTTCCACAGAAAAATCTGATAATATGAACCACGAATCGTCCCTTTATTTACGTTTCGCAAAACACTCACATTTAATGTTTGAGTTATACTTATATTTCAGTTAAATATGCTTTGAAGTTCGTGATGTTCCAGTGTAACAAACTTGATCACTTTAAAATCAGCAGGAAGACTTACATCATCACTGAACTGCTCTGGCCTGCCTGAGAGAAAAAAACAAAAACTTGTGGGTTTTCTGAGAGCTTCATGTTTTGCAACACATGCAGCGCAAACAGAAGAGATGTTTGCCTGATTCTCTTTCACATTCACATTAAGATGTCACAAATTCACAGAACATAACAGAAACTCACTAACGATTAGCGACCTCCTCTTCCACCTTCTTAGTTATAAAGGAACAATAGTCAAAAATATATTATTTAATCAAATATCACTTAGCTGATGTGAACATTAGTTTTGTGTTAAATAATTTGTTGAAAGTTAATCCAATACATAAAGTAAAAGTTGCAGTCTACGCAGAGACCATCAGGCTAAGCTAACACTAGTTAGCTGTGGAAGCTAGCAGCTAAAACCTGTATTTGGCATGAGAATGTTTACACCAGAAAAACTAATTAATGTTATAAATAAATAAGAAGGACATAGCAAAGTACAAGAGGACAAATATGGCTAATTTCTTAGCTAACAATAATCTAACAACAAAAATGGCTACATTAGCATGCTAACAGTTGGTGAAATGCATGAATTCAACTAAATTTCAAGTGTTTACATAAAATTGATTAAATATAGAATATAAATGAAACCCCGTCAACATGTGTTGCCCCCTAGTGAAGATGTGTTTTAAAAAAAACTTTATAAATATTTTTTTTGATATTGCGTTATCCTTGTTTCACACAGGAAAGTGTGAGACAAATGTAAAGTTAAGAAATACGTTTCAAAAAATGAAAAGTAAATATACAGCAGAAAACTTTATTCTCCAATGTTGGACTTCCTATTTCAGTCACATGGAGGCCCATACTGGTGCCCTCTTCAAAATGGGAAAGAACAAAGAACATTCCATTTAACTGCATAAGTTTAGGAAGGACGACCATAAAAATAGGTACTTATCTAAACTTGTCCACATAAACAGTTGGAGGAAGAACTAAAAAGTTGGACATTGGAAACAAAGTGCCAAGTTTACCTTGAACATCCATCACAAGGACGATTCAGGATTTAGATCACTTGTCATCGTTGGTTATATCTTAACTTCTGCTTTCAAACAACAAACCCTGCAGTTTATGACCTTCAGCTCAGCAGCAGTTGGATTTTTAGCAGTTGGATTCTTTCCAGAGAAAACCAGCAGCAAAAATCAAGGTTGGATGTTTTGGCATGAATATAAACATGCTTTAAAATGTGGCTGAATTAAAGTTTTCATGCTTGAGCTGTTGCCTCCAAGAGGTACAGAAGAAATTATTAGGTTTAGATGGGTTAATACTTTGTCACATCTTGTTTTTTTCTCCTTTATTTCATCAAATTGTCATTTAAAATTGCATTTTGCTGAATTTGCAGATTAATTGTAACAAAAAGAGCAAGAAGAGAAGAAATGTGGAAAGGACATAGAAACTATATTTGTCCTGATTTTATATCAGCAGAATCATGGAAACATTTAGTTTAACAGATTCGTGTCAGGATCCATTTTCACTCGTAACAAATACAGGAAGTGTGGTTTGCAAAAATAAAAAAGTAGTCAGAAAGAAGTTTGATGTGCAAAGCAGATAAATAAAGATAAATGCATTACGTGACTTGGTGATCCTTATATTTCACTTCACCTCCTGCCTTCTGTTAGCAGACCTTTATGTTCCCTCTGACTTGTTGCGATAAAAAAAAAACTGTTTCAGTTACATGTTGTTTAACAATTCCTTTCCCGTGCTTCCCTTTCTGTCACTTCTCCATAATTCTTGGTATTTCAGTTAGACAGGCCTCTTTCTGAAGCTTCCCCTTTTTCCATAGATTCCTATATTTCATGATTTCCACTTGTTCCTCTTCAGTTGTACAAACAAAGACGGAGGCATGGGGAAATCAGGCTGCTGCTGAGATGTGCAAACCACAAGCTGGTGGCTGTGGACTTACATGATCCGCCGGTTCTCTCACACGTTTCTAAACGCTCTCTGGTGGGAAAAGTGGGAGCAAGCAGTTTATTGCGCAGAATGCTTCTCTTTTTTTCTGATCAGAGGAAAACCACAATTCAAATAAACATTTTAAAAAATTGCTTTTTTATTTGTATTTTGTCCTCAGAAACGGTTTGCATTGATGAGCCATGCAGAATTAGAGATTGCCAGTTAAATCGAGGTTTGTGCCTGCAGTGTAGGTGAGATTGAGAGCTCTCTGCTGCGCTGATAGTTTCTGCCTCAGTCCCTAAAGTTTGACACTGCTTCCTGTGTCTCTGTTTCCTGTTTATCTTGCTGTCATTTGCTTTACCAAAGTGTGATAGTGTTAGATGATCGGCATGTTGCAGCATCTCATCTCTGACATCCTGAAGGCATGCTTTCCAAACTGTGTGTCCTGACCGACTCACGGGCCGTGCTTCAGCAAAGACAAACGGCCTGTTGGTGCGTAGGCTGCGGTCGCCTCTCAGAATGCCTGAAATAGGAGGGAAATTCTTGAAGATTTGATGCAGCGCGGAGCAGCGCATGGAAACGCCGCAGCCTGACATTATCACAACGCTGCTGTGGTTTTTTTGTAGCGTAGTTGTCACATATCGACTCGTTTCCAGCTGGAGAAACTGAAATGATGAACAACCAAAGGTAGCGGGATCTCCATATGGTGCCGAAACAATGGACAGTTTGATTAAAGTTTTCACACCTCCTGAAGATTTTCCAAGATTATAAACAAAGTATTTTATTTGGATCTTATGTGATAGACCAACACAAAGTTGTACAATATTTTAAAATATTTAAATACTTTAGTTAATTCACCCAAGTATTTTCAAAGAATCATAGATCATGTTGTGGACAGGAAGTATCTCCAGTAGCAGTCAGTCCTGCATTGAATTTGAAGAGGCTTCTGGCTGAAGACTGTTGAAAAAGCTTAATATTCAGGCAGCAGAGATGATATTTCACAGTGACATGTCCTGGACGACATCATCAATTGTTAGAAAGCTCTGCTAATCCACCTCATTTGCTTTGGCCACTCCTCTGTTAGTCTCCTTTTGGCCATAGAAAGTCGGGCAGAGAGACGTTTTAGCCAGAATATGATCATTTTCCATCATGATGGATGAAATTCCTCCTCCTTCTGTCTCTGCTCTTCCTCCTTTTCAACTCCTATGGATTTGGGGTCAAAGTTCAGGCACTATCGAAGCTTTAAAGATGCTAGTCAGCTGCTAAAAGTTGTAAAATTGATATATTGTTCCAAACTTAAGCAGCATAACTAAACTGAAACTAAAACAGATTAAGAATCGTTGCAGCTGCACAGCATCCAGGACAAAAGGGAATCTGATGTGTTTCACTCTAAAAGATGGCGGCGGCAGCATCATGCTGCAAGTTTGTCCTTTAAAAGCATCAAAGGAAAAATTGATACAGTTAAATACAAAACAACATAGAGTAAGACAGCTTGTTATTGTCGGCCAAAGGAATCGATTAGATCAAAGTTTTTCTTTGAATTGATTAGTCAAAGTTTAGATTTGTTACAAAACCTAGACATTTTATAAAACTAGTGGAGACACACCCAAAAGAAATTATGTTTCTGTAAAACTTTGAGTCTGAAAACGAATGCATGTTACACTTTGTGTTGGTTTGCCAGATAAAATCCCAAATAAACACACTGAAGTTTGTAATTTCATGAGGTGTAAATACTTTGGCGAGTTTCTGTACATCAGAGCAGGGAGGCGCTCCAGAAATACGACCTGTTGTTTGTTCAATGTGACAGTTCATGTTTTTGAAATACAAGTAATCGCAAACCGACACCGAAAACACTTGAGCAGAATGATGAATAAAAAATGTTTTTTAAATTCCTAAAATCAGATTAAAAGAAACAGAAATGTATTATATTATAAAAGATGTACTTAAAGCAAACAGAAAAAGGGCTGAAATAGACACCAAATACACAAAATATCATGAATTTGTTAAGTTTTAAAGCTGCATTATTTAACTTTTATAAAAACATGTTTTTTTTACATATTTGTTAAAAATGTTGCCATGTTGTGACAGTTTGTTATGATCTTTCATAACAAACCGTTATCAAGAAATTCACCACTCTCTTTCAAAAACAACCAACCAGAGCCAGGAGGCGGGTCTTAGCGCTGTCAATCATCCTCATGTATTTGCTGCTAAATGTGCTAATAGCAGAGAAGCAACTTCTCAGAACAGGAAAACAATTTACCTGCCGTGAGCGGTAGCTATGCTAACTAGCCTTCGCTTTCACAACAGGATCTGCTTGACCGCGCTAAGACCCGCCTCCTGGCTCCGATTGGTTGTTTCTGGCCAGTATTGGTAGCATTGGGAGGCTACCAGTACTACAGGAGCTGATATAGTGACGCCTTCAACAAATATGTAAAAAAAACAGAAAGTTTTTTATAAAAGTTACAAACTGCAGCCTTAAGGTTCAGACTATCAGGATAATGTAAAGATTTACTTGAATAAATCAAAATGCCCATCTTCTAGAGTTTGACTTGATAACCGAAGTTTTCTCGTATTCTAAACCGTGGCCCCCCCTTGCCCTCTCTTCCAGCCTGTAACATTAAAGTTGAGGCTCGCAGTGATGAGGAGAGTGGGCTGGCCTGTGACATGATGAATGGCGTGGAGGAGGAGGAGTGCGCAGAAGACTTGCGCGTGGTCGACCCCTCCGGGGCCAAGCTGAACGGCTCACAGCCGAGTCCCGAAGCCAAGGCCTTCTCCTCGGCTGGCGGTATCCGGCTGCCCAACGGGAAGCTCAAGTGCGATATCTGTGGGATAGTTTGCATTGGCCCCAATGTGTTGATGGTGCACAAGCGAAGCCACACCGGTAAGCCGCCTGCAATGTTTCTTGCTCTTCCTCTGCACCCATGTTGACTGTCAGTATGAAAGGGAGAAGACTGTGTGCTGCTGTGGCACTTCCTGTTGTTCAAGAAAAACTCAGAAGCTCTGCACCACATCTGTTTTATTCAAGTAAATACAAAATGTAGCACAGTGCCCTTAACTGAAAATAATAAAAGCATACTTTCGATCTCAAAAACATAATGAGAGCTGCACCAATCAGCCAATCACAAATGGATGATTTTCTTTAAAACTCAATTTTTTTCCCCCTTTTTTTATGAAATGCATAAAAACTATCTTTTTCTATCTGCACCTCATCAAACAGCATTTCTAAATAATGCAATTCAGATAAATTCGAGTTGTAATTCTCTCCCATTGCAGAAAAATCTGGATCAACAGATGAAAGAAGCAGCAATAATCATCTTCATGTGCAGCTCAAATGTTTAAAAATCTTATTTTTCAGGACATTTTTTTCCTCTTATGTTCTAAAAGAAATCAGCACTGATCGACGCATCTCCTCTCTCCTGTCATGCCTGAAAGATTCTCAGCATTACATTTAACATTCATCACTTTTCACTTAAATTTCCCCTAATAACTGCCTGACAAACACTAATTATCCATTAGTTTCTGAGCAAAAAAAAATACACCACCCTGCGTTGAGAAGCAGGATATCTGCTGCAGTTAAATGGAATTGACTTTAAAACGACAATTATCTGGCTGTTAAAAAGTTTTTCAGAAATTCAGAAATGATATGCTATTGTAACGGAGCCAAACCAGTGGTGGGGAACATCTGCGAAAAAGCCACTTAACTGTCAAGCTTTTGAAACTAATGAAACTC
The DNA here is from genome assembly GCA_010277015.1 of Poeciliopsis turrubarensis. Classification (NCBI taxonomy): domain Eukaryota; kingdom Metazoa; phylum Chordata; class Actinopteri; order Cyprinodontiformes; family Poeciliidae; genus Poeciliopsis; species Poeciliopsis turrubarensis. The sequence goes on along the minus strand of VMRN01000156.1, from coordinate 505,009 downwards.
AAAATGGAAGAAAGGAACAGTCAACTAATGCAAATGCAAAAGAAAGTACGCTAAGAGATATAATGAAACGGCTCCTATTTAAAAAAGAAAATATTCTCCACTACGTCTTTTGCTCCTGAAATGCATTTTTAATGAATTTCCCTTTATATTTTTGCTGCTTCACTGGCGACTCTTATTTTATGGCGGGCTTTTGAAAGAAAAAAAAGGCCATATTATAACGTTTTCAGAGAATGCCACAACACGCGGAAAGGCTGGATATTGGTTTATTCCAGAGGCGCTGATCAGGAAGACTGGCTCTCAACACAAAGTGTTTCCTTCGCTTTATTCAAATGAGGCTGAATTTGCATGGTGATGTGGCGCGCTTATTTTAGAGACGAAGAAGAGGGGGGGAAAAATGAGATTTTCAGATCAAATTGACCTAAGCAATGGTGCATTACGGAGCTGGCAGGCTGAGTGTGAGAGGCTCATGTTCGATCAGAGCGCCGGGGGGATGAGGGGGGACGCGGGGAGATGGAGACCCTCCCGCCGGCTGCTGGATCGCTGTCGGCCCCGGCAACGCTCCATCATCCAGCGTGTTCTGGCGCCCGGGGCGCTTGTAGCGCAGTGACCCTGCACGTCTTTGTGCTTATCCACATGAAAGACATTGAGACAGATAAAAACATATAAGCTGAGCAGCAGTGGTTTCTGTTTGGGTGCATTCAAAGCGTCTGCTCTCTGTCTTCAGGCGAGCGGCCGTTCCAGTGCAGCCAGTGCGGCGCCTCCTTCACCCAGAAGGGCAACCTGCTGCGTCACATCAAGCTCCACTCAGGGGAGAAACCCTTCAAGTGTCACCTGTGCAGCTACGCCTGCCGCAGGAGGGACGCCCTCACCGGACACCTGCGCACCCACTCAGGTGAGCATCAACACACACACACTCCTTCACACACACGGTGGTAGTAGGAAAACCTAGGACAGAGCTGTGGACTTCTGCTGTGGACAAAGTGAGACGTCAGTTCTTTATAAGAGGAAGTTGACAGCATGGCGATATGGTGTCACTTTTTTTCTTTTTTGCAAATGCTTTGCAGAAGTATGTGCTAATGAAATTGGGTGTAAACATCGCGCTCGCGCTGAACAGTTTAACGGAAGAGCGGAGGGATAACCTGCACGGCTAACAGCCATGCATGTGCAGACGCTCGGCGTTTCACTGCTTTAGGAGAACCAGAAGAGGCGAAGTGTAAAATGTCAGATCTTATCTGGAATGAATCTGTTTTCTGCAGCACATTTTCAGGCGACCACAGGCTGACTGGTACGGATAGAAACGATGAATTTAAATTAAAGAGCTGCAGTGAAACCACCAAGAACATGCAAACTAAGGTGGAGTTCATCTCTGATTTTATCTCAACCAAAATATATTCAATACAAATTTATTTTAGCTCTTTCATTATGTTTTTCAGACAAACTACAAATTCTACTGGTCAGTTAAAAAAAATGTTGAATTGAAAAAGATAAATGAATAAATAAAGTCTGATTATATATAAAATATTTTATTTAATTTTTCAAAAATGTATATTTATTATTTTTATATCCCCCTTTTCGATATAAAGTTAACTTAAATAATACATTTATTTACTGTAAATGTTTAAAGTATTTCATTTTTCTAAACAACTCAATGCAGTTTTTAACTGAGCAAATCTGTCATTTTTAAAAACAATGAAAACAATATAAATTAACTAAATAAAAACTGAATTAAAAATGTGATTTGTTTTAATAAAATATTTTCAGAAGTATTTTATTTTAAATTAATTTATTTAATTTTTAAATATTTGATTTTGTACAAAAATCTACTTTGAACATTTATTTTTTAAGTTTATTTTAATATTTTTTTCTTTCGCAAAATAAATAAATCGTATCCATCTATACTGGCTTTTTAAAAGAAGCTAAAAAGAAAACTTTACATTTTTTGTAAACAGTTTTTTTTTTGTGAAATTTAAATAAGTAATCATGATTCTTTATTTTAAATAGATACTTTACTATTATTATTTATGTGTTACAGACAGGTATTATAGATATTTGGACACTGCTTTTTTCTACAAACATATTTAAGAGAAAGAGGAACAAAACTGAGAATGAAATATTAAATGAAATAATAATATAATTGCATTTTTAGGAATTTAATATTTTACTATGATCCTCTTTCATCTGCATTTAATCCAGATACTTTCAGACAAAATGTGGTTTCATGAGCACCTTGATAGCCTGTTTTCTGTTCCTTTGATGTATTTCAGTTGGAAAACCGCACAAGTGCGCCTACTGTGGCCGGAGCTACAAGCAGCGCAGCTCCCTGGAGGAGCACAAGGAGCGCTGCCACAACTACCTGCAGTGCATGGGCCTGCAGAACAGCATCTACACAGGTTGGTGGCGCCGAAACGCTCCCCAACGTCCGTCCAACTCTGAAACATTATACCAACAACACTGATCTGTCTGAGGGCCTTTATGATCCACATGATGATGACTGGAGGCATATCTGCATAGGATTGATCCTCTGAATGCATGAGCAAATACCAAGAGCTTCACATGTCAGAACAATCCGCTCTGAGCCCCACACACAGAAAATACATAGGAATACCATCTGGCATGTGTCACTAGGCTCCACCTCATCACCTGATAAGAAAAAAAAAAAAGGACCAGTTCAAAATTACTCTGACGCTGAAATCTACTTCTCTGTCTTGCTTTCCAGTAGTAAAGGAAGAAAGCAACCAGAATGAGCAGAGGGAAGACTTAAGCCAGACGGGATCTGACAGAGCCTTGGTGCTAGACAGACTAGCTAATAATGTAGCTAAGCGTAAGAGCACTATGCCCCAGAAGTTTGTGGGTAAGGGCTGCAATCTGCTTCTTTTGTGTGACTTAAAATGCTTTTACTGTTGTTAGCTAAATAGTTGCAGCTGAAATGTCCTTTATGTTCACTCTGCCACCTCGGCTCTGCACAGTGCATGCAATGAAGCCTGTTTGATTATCTGAAACAACTTCTAGATTAACAAGAGGGAACATGAAATACAGGTATCAAACTGACAACATGAAAACATGCAGTGCCAAGCAAAAATAGTCACACATTTTTCACGTTACAATCACATTTAATGTATGAAGAAAGATCCTGGAAGTGCAGGTTAAAGGAGACACAGCAAACGTGAAGAAGATGTTCTGGTCGGGTAAGATCAGAAATACTATCATGGTTTTAGCCTAAATAAACTTTTTATAATTAAAAAATTAAGACATACCAATAAATCGGCCCAAGTAAATTAATTTTGGAATATTTACGTGAGATCTGATCTTATTCAGCTCAGCCTCTGTCCACCAGGTAATTACTGCACGTGGGCAGTTAGCAATAGTTACCCCACTGCAGCCAACTTTATGATTTTGTTGCTATATTTAGAGACTTTTCAGACAAAATAATCTGCATCGGTCAAAATCAGTATCGGCAGGTCAGGCTTTTGTAAAGATCAGTGATTTGCGCCCCGAAACCTGCTATCCCTACTTTAAAGCATGGCAGTGGGCTCATCATGCTGTGGGAATGCTCATCTTATTATGCATAGAGTGAAGTGCAGAGTGACAGCCTGAAAAAAAAACATTTTAGAGGCAGAAAAACACATCAGCTTGAACCTGTGGTTCATTTTCCAGCATAATGGAATGATTTAGATCAGTTTTTGAATGGCCTACTCAAAGTCTGGACCTGAATCCAGTAGAGAATCTGGAATTATGATGCAGAAATTAAGTTTTTGACTGGTGCAAAACAAATGATATGAGTTGGAAAAGTAATGCCGGACATGAGAGAGTGGCAGCATCATGCTGTGGGGATGTTTTGATGGGATATTAGAGGCTGCAAAATTGAAACAGGAAACAAGATTCAACTTCCATCACTGTAAACAAACAATCAGAACAAGTATGTTTTGATTTAACTCAAATCATATCTGTTTTAGAATGATGTCACATTTTTAAATGTGACAAATGATTTGGTTAATCTAAAAAAAGACTTGGCAGGTGGTTCTACACAATGCTGACCGCAAGAAATGCCAGAATTATTGGATTAGAACTCATAAAATGAATTATTTTAGGATGGAAATATCCTTTATTGTCCTGCAAATGGGGAAATCGAAGCAAGTAGACTCACATAGGTAGAATATGAAATATATAATACAGAATAAGGAGTTAAAATACTGTGCAGTAAGTGGGAAGTTTCAACAAAAATATGTTGCAAAGAGATTGTGTTCTCCAGTACAAATGAATGTTAGTTTATTAAAAATGTTTTAAAAAGTATCGATTGGCTGATCAGAAACAATCCCTCTAAAACAAAAGGCTGAAAGGTTGTGGCTGCGTTTGCACGGCACTGTAAGTGACTTTCTGACCAAGCTAGAGAGCGTTAGCCTCAAGATGTGACTGAATGTCTGGGAGCCGCGGTGAAGCATCTGCGTCTGTTTCTGACCCACCAGGAGACAAACGTCTGTCGGATCTGTCGTACGACGGCGGATCGGGAGAGCTCATCCAGCCGCACGTCATCGACCAGGCCATCAACAGCGCCATAAGCTACCTGGGGGCGGAGTCTCTGCGGCCGCTGGTCCAGACCTCCCCGGCGCCCTCCGAGGTCGGCCTGGGCGCCATCTACCCGCTGCACAAGCCGGCCCCCGAGGGCCACGTGGGCGCCGTCCTGTCGGCCAAAGACAGCGCGGCCGAGAACCTGCTGCTGCTGTCCAAGTCGGCGCCCAGCGACAAGGACGGCTCGCCCAGCCACAGCGGCCAGGACTCCACCGACACCGAGAGCAACAACGAGGACCGGACGGGCGCGGCCACCGGCCTCATCTACCTGACCAACCACATGGGCATGAGGAACGGCGTGCTGCCGCTGGTCAAGGAGGAGCAGCAGAGGTACGACGCCATCAGGGAGGTGGCCGCCGACGGCTTCAAGGTGGTGACGGCGGACGGCGAGCAGGTGAGAGCGTACCGCTGCGAGCCGTGCCGCGTACTCTTCCTGGACCACGTCATGTACACCATTCACATGGGCTGCCACGACCACAGAGACCCCTTCGAGTGCAACATCTGCGGCCACCGGAGTCAAGACCGCTACGAGTTCTCGTCTCACATAACCCGGGGAGAGCATCGCTGATGAGCGCCCCCTTCAGTCCATACTGCAAAAACACAACATATTATCACGTATTTGTCTACGTACTTTCTAGTGGAAATACCGTAATTCACGTTTCAGACAAGAATATCAGTATCGGACAGAATCGGGATCGGCAGGTCAGGCTTTTTAAAGATCACGATCGGCCAGAAGTTTTGTCTTATTTCAAATGTACTAAGAAATTTGAGAAAAATACTTAACAAAATTCAGTGTTTTTGCAGTGCAAAAAAGACAAAGCAAATACCATAAAAAACACACATCTGCAATAAGTGTTGAAATACATGATGTAAAATACACTCCTAATGTCTGGGAGTTTTTAAACCATGTTGCATGTTTGCTGATATATGAATATATGAAAAACTTCTCTTTTTTTATCATTTTAAATAAAATGTTTCCGAAAACATGAACAACTGTTGTAGAAAATGCAGCCAAAAATACAAAGGGACCTTTTTCTTTTTATTAAAATGAACAAGACTTGCACCAAAATAAAAAAGATCAAAGAATCAGTGCAAACAAAACACAGCCAACACTGGAGGTAAATACAATCAGCAAAAGGTGAACCCAGAGTCCTGTAAAATGTCTCTACCTGTCACCTTTTGCTCGTCTTTGTGGGATTATTTATAAAACATTTTCATGCTTGTCTGTTTTTTTATATTTATTACAGTGATTGATGTTTTGTGTAATAGAGTAGCATCTTTTTTCTGTTCAGCTGTACTAAAAATGTGTGTGAGAGGAATTTGTGTCTGCTGCTGGAGGCTGTTCATGTAAAGGATGGAGATCTGCTGTATCGGAAACTAAAAGTAAAGTTACCGTCGTCTGGAGAGGGTTACGCTTTCAAGATGTCAATAAAGGATATTTTATATATGCACACAGAGTGGCTAAGTTTTCTGTTTCTAAATGTCAAAACGTTTAAAGTCAAACATAAATGATTGGTGGAGTTTGGCTCTCAAACTTCTCTTGAAATAATTAAGTGTGGATGTCATTCAAGACGCCGCGCAGTTCTGAGCTGTCAAATAAAATTCAATTAGACCGAATGACTGACGTCCAAGTCAAGAAATGAACACAAAGGGCTGAAGGAAAATTATTAGATAGATGGAAATAAATGAAAACTCCTCATAATTACGGTAGTGTGTTTTTACAGAGCCTTCATGGCTTCCCATAACAGCCATTATTTTCTATGTTTTTATTTGATAAACCACCAAAATCCAGATGAATCTCAGTCATTTAAAATACAAGGAAAAAGTTAATTTACTAAGATATTTTTGATTTCAAACACTAAAAATCACATGTTGGGTCATTATTTTCTCAATATAAACCTATAAAAAATAATTTTACATTAAAACTAATATTTTCAACACATAAATGTACCTAAAAGAGTATTTTCCCCCTTACAATTTCTCACCATTTTTATTTATTTTTTTTTTACATTTCAGTGTTTCAAATTATCAATCAAAGATAGTAAAAGTAACTAGAAGAAGTGGTTTTAATACAATGGTTTTATTATGATTATTATTTTGACTATTTAAAAACCTGAACCTAATAACTGGTTTTATTTTAACTTCTCTGGGGGGATTTTCAAGCATCCACAGCCTGCTTACGGTCATGCTACAGCAGCTCTGGACTTCTCCTAGGAAAGGTGTTAAAACATCAGTCTTTGTCCAATTAATCTATATAATGTGCGCCACATGCTGAAATAAATAAACTTTTCAATAATATTCTAATTTATTGAGTTTGTACAATGAGCTTCAAAATGCTGAGGGAAACTTAGAAATGACAAAAGGACCAGCAGAGCTAATTACAGGTGCGTGGACGCAGCAGGGGAAGGAACAGGTGAGTGAAGTGGGGAAATGATGAGCAGCTAAGAATCGATGGCAGTCTGAGGGGAGAAACTATAAACAAGAAACCTGAACCATAAACAGAAATAAATACTAATCTATCAAAAAAATCACAGTGAGAACGACTAAACTTAACACAAGGAATAAACTAGAATGACGAGACACTAAATGTCCTGACCATCATACTGCCACCACCGTGTTGGACTGTGAGTACGGCGTTCTTTTCTGAATTGATTTCTTCCCTTGTTTTCCTTCTTGCTCAGCCTTTTTCTTATCATGTCATGAACTCTGACCTCAACAAGTGACACTTGTAGTCCTTTAAATGTTGTTATGGGTTCTTGTTATCAATGCACTTTTTGAGAAATTCTGTAAGGCTGCAATCCTGAGAAGGTTCACCTGGAGTACCACAGGGTTCTGGTTTTGGGTCCATCTTATTTCTGCTTTACTTGCTTGTTCTTCAGAACATTTTGAGGATTTTTAGCTCTTTGATGTCGCTGCTATGCAGTTGATATTCAGCTGTGCATCTCGTTTAGGTCTCTAAACTGAATGTCTTTGTGTAAAAAGTGGGATGGAAAAAAAAGTTCTCCACTAAACGAAGATTAAACTGAAAAAATATCAATGTCCTCTTTTGTCTTTTATCCAAATATTTCTTTATATTGTTGCATAATATGTAGCCTTTTCAGGTCTTTTAGCCTCAGACCAGTTCTAACTGGACCTCAGTGTGGCTAATGAAATTGGACCAAGACAGTAGCCATACTTCCATCAATGCTTTTCTATGCACATATTGAAATATCACATTAAAAAAAAGCTGATGGAAAAAGGAAGAGTTGGAATAACTTCCTCAATTTTGCAAAAAATCTCTTTATTCTCTCTTGAGAAAGTTTTGAGATGGGAACACGTTTGCCAATAAGTTCTGACACATCAAACACCCCCATCTTTTTGTGGGTCTCTGGGTGACCAGACCCGCAGACCTTGAAAAATGTAAAAGTCCAGACCTCTGTTGGAGGAAAGGACTTTCTCCATTTGTCTGACTTTCTTCCATGCTAACTTGCAACGTCTACTTCCTGTTTCTTACAGTCATGTGTAGCGCCAACATCAGACAGAATTACCCTTTGCATAGCCTGGTTGAGTCGCTCCAAACCAGTAGATGGAAACATCTTGAGCATTTCCTTTTCTGTGACATTTTAAAGTTTGCTCAGTGTTGGATGAAAACATGGCTAATGTTGTTATAGTCACAGTTACAGAACTATAAAACATATACACTTAGCACTTGGGGAATTTGCAGGCCCATCAAGCGCATTAATTCCTTGGTAGCGATTGGAAAATCTTCTCTTTTGGCTTTTCCCTTACAGCTAATCATCTCTATTTAGTCCTAATTGGTACTTTTGAAAACTGAATCACTGGAATAATTTATGTTTTTAAAAGCATTCTGATTTGTTGAGATGCACCTATATTGGGTAATCCTCCTACAGAGGAGGACTGGTTTTAAATAACTGCTGGAAGCATGATGACGCATGCTGAGAAGACACCACGGTGAAGAGGACAGACAGAAAGGAAGGCCAGGCCTGTAGAAGGGTAGGGGGCGGTGTGAGGGCCAGGCCTGTCTGGAGAGACACAGTCAGGGCCAGCGTAGGAACTGTGCGGAGCTGCGAGGAGACGGCCACCTCCAGATGGCGGCTGTTTGATTGAACAGGAACGGGAAGCAGCTGCAGCCAACGTGGAACCCCCTCTCTGCACCCATGCTTGATTGGGACTCTGCAGGAGGGGGGAGTACTATTTGCATGAGAGGGATATTCTGGCCAACCAAATCTGGCCCGACCCGAATCCCAAATCTCACTTCCCCTTTTCGACCCTTTGCTGACTAAAATACCCTTCAAGAAGCAGACTCAACCGATTCCAGTTGTGGGCTCGTCAAGATCCAAATATACGACGCATTTCAGCGTTTACGGGATACTTCCCTGCATATGATTAAACTGCAAACCCACCAGACTTCTCACTGATATGAAATATAGAGTCAGCAGTAAAAATGTTTCGGATTTATTTCGTTTGAAGTCTAAGGAATTTTTTTCCCTCCAAAAATATTTTCTAAACACCCTGGAAAATTATGATAAGATCTGAAATTTACAAAAGACAGAAACTGTTTTTTTCTCCTATTATTCACCACAAGACATTTTGATGAGCTGAATATTTTTAATTTGCTTCATTGGCAGCTGTTTGCCACTTCTGATTCATATTATAAAACCATATAAGTATATGTATAAAATACATGCAACCACATAAACCTCCACGTCTATTTGGCTAGGATGTTTAAAAATCCTTACAATAAATCAGATTTTTTGCAGAAATATAATCTCACACTGAAATACTTTTAAAAATTTAGAAAAATAAAACATTTAGGAATAATTTTTATTCGTCTCCTCTAAAACCGAGCAGTAAAAGGTTGTTTCCACTGCATCTTTTTTTCAGAATGTGAAACCACAGCATGTATTATTATTATTATTATTATTATTTTCCAGAGGGTTTCTCGTTTTGACTCAGTAACTGCTGTTTGTATTCATGAATCATATCCAGTTCAGCTATAAATAAAAACAAACCCACATATTCTCTGCAGTCAGATCTTGCCTATGTAATATTGTGGAGAAACAGACGAAAAACACAGATCAGGAGCAAATATCAGCAGACAAGATGAGAGGATTTCACTACCAAACAATACTTAAAAAAACGCATTCCTATGTTAGAATATTGGATTTATATTATTCCTTCTGTAAAATTCAATTATTTCAGGGTTTTTTTCCAGAGATAAAATAGTTATGACATTAATCCTCATGATGGGGATGTAACCAGTGCAGATTTCAGGCCTTATCTTTTAGTTCAGTGACACCAGTGGTTGGTGGTGGAAGAAAGTGGCTCAAAAATATTCTGAACTGAATTCTCCGGAAGGAAAAAATAATTTTTTGACTTAGCCAATTGCTACCATTTGATAACACTTGAAAATGATTGTAAATAAAATCAAAATAAATATAATTTGGGTAGATTATATATTCTTCAATTCAGAAATACTAACGTCATGTTTGCTGTGAATTTGCGAGTTTCTGGTGCAGCCATTAATCTGACGCACACAAGGTTCAGCCATGATGGACGACGAAGCTGCTCCTCTGGGCCCCCTGGGGTGAATCTGAAGACTTATGGTGTTCGAGTCACACTGAAAGGAGCTAGCCTAACAGTGAAGCTATTCAAGCCTGAAATATCATCTAAATACTGATGGAGCAGCTAACGCTAATGTCAATGTCCAAAGTCCACATTTTTAATGAAACTCCATAAATGATCATCAGTTCTGGAAACACTGGAAAGCTGAATGGGTTTAAGTAATGGGTTGCAGTTTAAGTAACACTCTGCTCCAATCTGATGGCTGAAGAACATAAATAACAAATTAAAAATAATAAATGTCTTTGTAATTGTCCTAATTTGTCATTTTATTTCATAATCTAGCAGTAAAAAGGGTTTTTAAATTGAAAATGTTGCCGATTTTATAGATAAATATGTTGATTATAAAGCAATTAATTAATTACAGACCCTGCAATTAACTTGATTAAAATGATTAATGAAGTCCCACCACTAACACACGCACACACACATTTAAGATTCTTCCTGGAGAGGTGCTGTGTAAGTTGTGAACGCCCCGGCCCAGATGTGAGCAGCACTACAGGCTCTCACCATATGGCACACTTTTCAGCTGATACTCGCCGGACCCGATGGATCCCGTCAGCACCAGAGGAATTCTGTGCATCTGTCCCGGTCCAGCTGTGAGGAGTCCCCGTGTTCGGAGAAAGACCCCGGGGTGTGTGTGTGTGTGTGTGTGCGTGTGTGTGTGTGTGCGCAACTGATTTCACTGTTGGCTAATTCAACAAAGTTTCAATAGAGTGGCCAAGCACACAAGTCTGAAATATTTATCAGGGACTTGACAAAAAGATGAAAAATAAATGAAAGTCCTTTTTCATGGTCCTCCAGATTTTCAAAGATTTGCTCATTAATTCTGCATGAAAATTTCATTTAATTTGTGCACAGGCTGTAAAAGTCTGTTTACAGCTGAGCACCAAAGTGTCCACACCCTGAGAACTTCTCCACTTTCATCAGACTGAAAAAAAAACAGCAACATAAAAACGGTAAGGTTAAAATTCTAATAGGACTGATTTGTCTTTGTGTTCAGCCCCTTCACTCTGACACCCCTAAAGCAATCCAGTGCAACTAATGGTCTTATGAAAATAAACAGTTCCCTTCATAATTTAATACTTTTTGCTTTAAGCTTTGGAAATAAAATGTATATATGTTGCCACAGCAAAAATATTTAAATTAAGAATCTCTGAATCGTGGAAAGAGGCTCAATATTTTTTTATTGAGTTAATTGCAGGGTCTGTAATTATTTAATCACATTTTTTATCAAAAAGTACATAGACAAAATAATCAAGATTTTCAATTCAAAACATATTTTTGCTGCTAAATTCTTTAAACAAATAAAACATATGAGCTCAACATTGTTTTTAATTTGTTTAATTTGTTTGGACGCTGTGAACGCTGACATGAGTCTGGGCTATTTTAGGCTTAAATTGCTTCAGTAATTCTTTTTATGACAAGTCTTTTTCAGCTGCTATTTGATCCTTTGTAATCTAAAATGTATCTCCAATGGACCAAGAGAAGTGGCTTTGTTGTCCATCTGTTGTTAGTGGCTGCAGCTTATGCATCAGATTTACATCAGACATGCAACCAGAACCTTTGTAGTTTTTTCTTTTAAAACGCAATTAATTGCATTGAGTATCACACACATCAGGGAGAAGTTTAGGACAGGATTAGGGCATAAAATAACATCCTGGTACAACTAGAAACCTACCAGGTCGTTCACTGTGTGGAATCATCTTTCTTCCTCAGAGACGGGGAAGCTGGTCAGAGTTGAGTCAGGCCGCATGAGGAAGACTCGGGTGGAGCTTCAACTTCCAGCAGGACAACCACCCTAAACATACAACCAAAGATATGGAGTGGTTTAGACTAAAATATATATGTGTCAGAATGGTCTAGTCAAAGTCCAGAGCAGAATTGAAATGAGAAATTGTGGAAAGACTTTAAAATCAACACTTGTGTTGACGTCTGTCAGATAAAACAATGCAATTTGTGGATGTGACAAAGGGAAAATGTCCAGTGAGTGTTAAAAAATTATCCTGTAGAGAAAAACCACCACAAAAAATTAGCAATTATTCCAAATAAAGATGTTTTAACTAATCATCAAGTATCTGGATGAGGATCTGAGCCGAAACAGGAACATGGATGTTTATTATCAGTCGAGCTGCAGAAGCAGTTTTTTTCTGTTGACTCCACGGCTGACTCTAACAGGAAGGGAGGAAAAGCACATGAAAACTTTTATTATTCATGAAACTCAGGATTCTCTCAGTGTTGCTCAACTTCCGCAGATATTATTAATACATCCAGAGTCAGGAAGATTTCAGGACAGGGAGACTTGAAGGGATGACACTGCCCTCTGTGGATCAGATCAGCAAGGAGAACCGAGTCGCTGAGCACAGAAAATGTTTTCATTTTTATTCTGGGTTATAAACTTTACAGATATGAAATTTATATTTTTATGTCACATTTTGAGCAAATATTCCTAACAGCATTCATGCTTTTCAAAAAGTACAAAAATAAAAGGTGGAACATTCTCAGTGAAGCCAAGAACATGAACTTCAAATCACGTTGCAATAGAAAACAGAAATTCAAGGTTTCAAAATAAAAGAGTTGAAAGTCCAAAAACCTTCAGATCAGGAAAAACCAAACACTTGAGCAGCAAACTGGATTCAATGTGAGGAGCCATTTCTAGAAGCTGGTGCAATAAATCCTTCAGCCAAAGTTTCATATCCAAACTTCCCGGTGGATTTGTTGCATTTCACAACCACACCTTTAAGATTTTCACCACTGATCAAATTCAGATACCTCCAAGCGCCGCCCTGCTGGAAACAAACACTGCAGTCATAAACCCACCATAAAGGCGCGAACTGGTAACCGTCCAGTTACTGGTAACACGCTCTGCCTAAGAAGAGTTTTTATTATTACTATGGTATAAAAACTGCTGAACTGAGCATAAAATGAGGAGATTCCAGGAAAATAAATATCCTGACAGCATTTAGCATTCAGCCCCTCCCCCACTTGTTGACAGAAGGAGAGAAGGTTCTTTTTGTGGGAAGCATAAATTAGAAATTTTCTGTGCAAGAATTTCTTTTTCACCACTGAATTTATCAAGTTTTCATCTTTTTGCAATGTGTATCAAATTCAAAATAAATACATTTTCCTTTCTGTTTTGTGTTATTAACATGAAGTCAAAGGTCATGCCTTCCAGCACTCAAAGGTTTTATCTCCTGGTCTCAAGCGGAGGCAGATGAGTTCACCGTCCGCATCCGAAGGTTTTGTTCCAGTCCTCGTACAGCTCCAGGTCTTTCGCCGACACGCTGGGTCGAACCGTCTTCAAGGCCTCCTGGAAGTCGACGTAGAGAATCGGCCTCACCTGATCTGCGCTGATGGTGGCAATGTCGTTGAGCTGGATGCTGCGTATGGGGCCCAAGGCGGCTTCCCGGCACAGCTGGGTCATGTCGGCGCCGGAGAAACCCTCTGTGGCCACCACCACACTCTCCAGCTCCTGTCCTCTCAGGTGGTTTCTCTCCTGCGCCATAAGGTTGGTCACGATCTGCCGCCGGGCGCCCGCTTCGGGCAAGGGGACGTACAACCGCTTCGCCAGGCGGCGCCGCGCAGCCTCGTCGATCTCCTGGGGCCGGTTAGTGGCGCCGACCACCAGGATGCGATCATCGGCTGCAGTGGCGGCGCCGTCCAGCTGAACCAGGAACTCTGTCTTTATCCTGCGGGACGAGTCGTGCTCCCCGTCTGTCCGCTGGGACAGCAGAGAGTCGATCTCATCGATGAAAATCACCGCCGGTTGGTGGCAGCGGGCGATGGCGAACAGCGCCCGGACCATTTTCTCTCCTTCGCCCACCCACTTGGACGTTAGCGACGAGGCGCTGATGCTGAAGAAGGTGGCACCGGACTGGCAGGCGATGCATTTTCCAATGAGCGTTTTCCCCGTTCCCGGGGGCCCGAACAGCAGGATGCCTTTAGGTGGCCCGCGGAGCCCGGTGAAGATGTCGGGACGCAGCATGGGCCACACCACAATCTCCTTTATGGTCGTCTTAGCAAACTCCAGGCCAGCGATGTCGTCCCAGGAAACCGGCGGGCCATGATCCATGATCTCACTCATGATCAGCTCCACTATCTTTGGTTCAAAGTTCTTCAGTCGCTCATCCAGGTTTTGAAGTTCTGGGTTGGAGTTTTTACTGCCGTCTTCCTCGTCCGGCCGGGGCATCGGTGACACAAACTTGGAGAACGCCCCTCGAGATCTGTTGGCCCCCAGAGACTTTTTCATGGCCGCCGCCATCCCAGGCGGGTGGCCTCTCTGGGGCTGGTAGGAGTGTTTCTTCTGCTGATCGACGATGAACTGCTCCCGGGCGGTTTTGAAGTTGCTCAAGGCGCGGGGTTCGGTTGCCCCTGGACCTCCATGTTGGCCGCTAACGCCCTCACTTGTGTCCGGACTGTAAAAGTTCTTCCGTTTGGATGGGTTTGAGGAGGGGAAGAAGGTGGACTGATGGGTTTGTGCAGCTCCTGAAGGACCAGATGAAGAAGAATGACCAAACGCTGACTGAGGTCGTAATGCGGATCGAGGGACAACGCTTGAATTAACTACGATCCCATCTGAAGTTCTTGGTCTCTCTGTTAGATTCCTGGTAACGGTGTTAACCTCCGAGCTGGACGGTGCTCGACTGGCTGTAGTAAACTGAACCTGAGCTGCGGCGGGGTCCCCTCTGCTCTCGAATCCCACAGGTATGTCAACATCTGCTGGTGCCACGAGGAAGCTTGATCTTCCTGAACTCGGCTGAATCATCCTCTGCACCGAGGGAATCTGCAGAATGCTCTCTGCCGTTAGCGATGACTCCCATTTGTCGCTGAGGTTCCTCTGACTGCGGGCCAGATGGAGCGCGCTTTCTGCATAGTTGTTGAGCCCCGTTTGGGGGTCATCCGAGTCCAGCACGGCAGCGTAGCGCTCCGAGTAGGTCCTGAGCAGACCGGCCGCGCCGGCCTGAGAAAGCTGGGCGCTTGCCCATGCATACTGAATGGAGAGGATGTGGGCCCGGTAGGCGTCGGCCTTCTGTTCAGGTGTGCAGCTGCCAGATGAAATGTCTAAGGACCTGTGCTGCCATTCCTCCAGGTGTGCGCCGCTCATGCCTGGTCTGCTCCGGCCTGATGGAGGAGAGGGGACAAACGTTATGAAAAATACATGACCTCTGTCAACGCCAAGGCCCGCTCCTCATCTGACGCAGACGGAGAAAAATGCTCTTCTTCACAGTTTGTGATGAAAAATAAAAAAACACAAACAGGATTCAGAGGAAAATAGACATTTTAATCTCTCCAAAATTTCACACTGTGAAAAATCACAGATTTTGTGATGCTACTTTGAAAATGTTCACAAGGAATTTATTTCTTCCCTTCCAAAATATAGAAGAACAAAACAAGAGCAAAAATACAACTGACAGACAGACTGGACTGCGTTATGTAACGTTCATAAAGAATGTTTAACATAGTTAAAACAGTTTGTTATGAGACAGATGATCAGTGAAAAGATTATTTGACCAAAAACAACCAATCAGAAACAGGAGGAGGGTCTTAGCACTGTCTATCAAACTTATGTACTTGCTGCTAAATGTGCTACCTGATGTTTATAGTCCCAGATACTGGGTATTGATAGTACTCACTGTAAATCACATTTCTTAATGAGGGCCAGTAAAATTATTTCCAAATAATTTTAGTATTTAACAACCTAAGTGACCTAAAACAGGGAAACCTAAATCTTACTTATCAGACAGGGAGGAAATGTTTGTCATGTTTTTATACAGTGTAAATATCTGATTTCAGCTGCTGAAACTATTGAATGCATCTTCATTCTATTATTTGCATAGAACTGTACATTAAAAAAAAGTTATTTCTCATTCTAAGCGGTTAGAACAGCAATAATCAGCAAGAGCAAAATCACAATTTCAAATACATTTACAGCAGCTCCCAAAAGTATTCATACCTCTTGAGCTTTTACACATTCTGTCACTTTACAAACTTTGTTGCTATTTTAATGTAGCAAACTGACACAAAGCAGCACATGTTAATACATGTGATGTCACTTGTGTTTGTATTTAACCTCCTATACTCTGACATCCTTAAATAAAACCTATTGTTCATAAATTAGTAGAGTCCAGATATGTGTAAAGTTATCAATCTCCATATAAATCCAGCTCTGTGAAATCTCCAGATGTGTGTTAGAGAAGGTCAACAAATAGGAGTAGGAAAGAGAAAGTCAATGTTGAAAGAAAGTAACACAATGGAGACATTTTATTTCCAGGAAACCTCTGAAAACTTTTCAAGGGAAGTTCAGCCTGGGGATTCAAGAAAATATTCCATGTCTGAAACTTCCCATAGTGATCAATTCTGGGAATATTAATGATCATATTCAAACGTAAACATGTTGTTTGGCATGTTTCCAAGCTTACATGAAGAACTTTGTGAACTTTCATGGAGTCCCAATAATATACCGCAGAGTTTGCTGTTGTGAAGAGACAAAATGCGGAAGTTATGCTAAACAGATATTTACTAACTTCCATAATTTTGTCCACCAGTCGTGGCCTTTTTACAGTTAAAACCCAAAACACGTCACAGCTCAGAATAACCGGAATCACTTACAGTCGGGACAGCCTTCCTGTTGGCTCTCACCAGGTTAAAGATGCTAAAGGAGCAGCCAACTATATCACGCTCACTGTTACGACCACTGCTCCACTTTAAAACGCCATAATTTTACTCTTGATTCCCGCCACTCGGCTTCCTTTTCCGTGACGCCACTTCCTGTCTCGTCCCAGTTCTCTCTGAGTCCCACAATGAATTTGAATGAATGTAGGATAATCAGAGCAAAATATAATACGTTTTTTTTTAAACAGCATTTTTTTTTGTTTGGAAAAAAGTAGAGGTAACTCAATTTAAAAAGTTTTCTCAACGAGAATGGAACGAGACCCAAAACTTGTTACATTTCGTTGTTCAGATAAGTTATAATTCAAAAAAATTCTCTAAATTATGTTTATTGTTTAGTATAAAGAATTGTCTTCTACATAGAGAACATATCATTCATTTTAAGACTTTGTAATATCCTTTCAAGTTGTGAATGACAATCTTTCAGTTTGAACAAAGGTTTACGTCGCCATCATGTGGTCTGAACGCGATAACCGCAGATGATTCGCCGCCATGTTGTGAGTGGCAACGTTGACGGGCCCAATAGAAGCTGTGCAATATTGTCCTGTTTAATCAAGCTGGTGCTTTATTGTGAAACATTAGTGCACAACGCCTTTTTGAAAGGCATAAGATCCGAAATGAATACCTAGACAAAATATTAAAAACCAAGAAAAAGGATTAGCACATACCTGAAGTAACTTTGCTTAAACTGTTGCATTGTATTTTATTGAAATCTGCGCACTTCATTTAGTTTAATGAGGATTACAGAATAAACGAATGAATGATTAAGACTGCTTTTCTATATTTCTCTTATCAATTCCAAAGAACGTTGTTACATCTTTTAAATATTATAATTTTTCTATCATTATTTATTGAATGTTCAGAAAAGTGTATAAAAGTATATAGCAAGCTGAATAGTAAAAGAAATTGCTAAAAATATGAAAAGACCTAAAACTCCTCATCAAAATAGACTGATTTTGACTAGGTAACATAAACTGGAAGCTATTAGATAAAAATAATAAATCTTCACTAAAAAAATTGCTAAAAAAAATAGTTAAAAAGGGTTACAAAAGAAAAAAAACACTAGTGCGTCTCTTCTGTCTAGACTAGTAGATTACGCGTCAATGAGTCACATGACCTGAAAGCTATTGAAGAAAAATATCTATAAAATACAAAAAAAGACGTAAAATGGAATAAAAATATAGTTTATATATTAAATAAGGATTGTTCAGTAAAGATAGAAATCTCTTAAATTTTTCTCCTAACTGCTGGTAAGAGTTTTATCTGAATAGGAAAATATTTGGGGAAAATAGATGCATGCAAATATTGTCAGGCTAATAATTTACTTTGCCACAGAATGCCTCTCCCTGCCAACTTGGAGTAAATAAAAAGTTAGTCCGTTTTCTCATCACTGTGTGAGAGTTTAGAGCGACAGGGCATACTTAACACCTGCGGTAGTTTATCGCTTGAGTGCGTTGTGTTCTGGGAAATGTAGTACATTTTGTGAAATGGCTCCACCCCTCGACCTTTGCTTTGACTGAATTTACAAAATGTTTCATTTCTTCATAGATATGTTTAAAATTCACCCACAGTTTCTTTTGAGCTACATTAAAATCGTTTCTTGTAACCTACGCTGAGTGTTGCTGATGTCTGAAACTACATTACCCAGAATGCTCGACTGCTGTGTTTATACTGTTGATAGCTGATGCCTGAGATTCCAAAGAAAAAAGCACACGCTGTAGAGGGGGATGTGGTGTATTGTTGAAACGGAAGCGTAAAGTTAGTATCCAGTTTGTGTTTTGAGAGGTTCATATTTACTTTTGTAGCTTTTGGCGACGCGCAGAGGAAGAGTTTACTGTTAGCATCTGAAGCGGTAGGAGCCCGTTAGCCGCTTGGCTAAAGTGGAGACAGGATGTGAATGAATCCGGACGGGACCAGCCCCAGGAACCGGAGCAGCACCGAGCCAGTCAGACAGACACACCCTTGTCTGGGAAGAGGAACGGAACCGAATCAGCTCTGCAACGTGCAGTAACGACTCTTCATATCTCATCCCAACATGTGTTAGCCTCTAGCTGCTGGATTCATCCAATTGGAAACCAGTTTGAGCCCAGTTAAAAGTGTGGACTTAATATGACGGACTCATCAGCACCATCATGGCTCGGACAGAGGTGATAATCCCCAGCAGGCTGTCTGCTGCAGATCCAGCCTCCACCCACGGCTGACCTTCACACACCAACCCAGACTTTGTAGCCGACTTGACGTGTTTGTGGTCAGCGTGGAATGATGAGCTCTCCCATGTACACCTTTGTTAGCCGCGACGATAACAGCACTATTTATGCAGAAGTGTCTAAAATCCTGCTGTCCACCGGACACTGGAAGAGACTGAAAAGAGACAATCCCAGATTCAACCTCATGCTCGGTGAGCGGAACCGGCTGCCATTTGGACGCCTTGGTGAGTGACGTGCTGTATTTGGTGTCAACCCACCCAGCAAGGCTGGTATGAGGCTCCATGTCTTCATTGTGTAGAAAAATCCCCGTTTTATTCTGCAGTTTAACTCAAAAGTTCTCAAATTCAAATGATGTAACTCAATTATATTCATTAAACACCGAATTATTGATTCCAAGCATTTATTAATGTTAATTATGATAATTAAAGTTTGTGTCAGTTTCCCACAAATGATTACCAATGTATTATTTAAAATTCAGAAATGTAATTCCCAGTACAGTAATTTGGAGGAGTCATAACTTGGCAGTTCCAGAAGACAGTTACTGAGTCAATGGAAAGTTGAGTGGAAGAAAAAAAGCGTGGCTTGCTTCAAGAGAAATCCCACACAGTTTGTCACATATGAACCAGAGATGATGTCAGCAACAAACAAGGACGTTTTAAATTTATATTCGACTGGAAATTTGGACATAAAAATTCCCAGATTACTGGAGGAAGAGTGGAAAAACATGAATCAGATTGCTTAAAGTTTATTTATCTTTCTGTGTGTAATAAGCTAAATATTATGAGTTTCACTTTTGGAACTGAAACAAGTAGTGGCTGTTTCATATTAGAAATAGTTGATGGAAACTGCAAATAAAAATAATTTTCTCAGTTTTACAAAAACCTTTATGCTTGCTTGCAGTAGTTTTTGGCTTTTCTGAAGAAGAGTGAATGTGCTAATGGGGAGATCGAAACACATTTGCTGAATAAGTTCTGATGTAGCTAAAATTCCCATCCACCAGAGGCTCAAAACTCAGAAAAATTCAGTCCAAACCACTGACTTCTGAAATGGTTCCTGTTTGTTACAGCATTATGGAACTGATTAATAAATAATAATAAAAAACCTAATTTGCATTTTACTTTTTTATAACATTTCAAGAGTTTGATTATAATTCACATGACAGTTGGCTGGAAATGCAGCCTGCTGTGACGTGAAAACAAGCTGTTCATTTCTGCAGCTAACATTTGATTTTAAACACAGGGCGGCCATATTGGATTTTAAGGTTTTTGTTTAACATTTTCCTGTTTATGACTTCAACTTCAGAATAACTTGAGTGTCACTGGAATATGTTGAAATGTTGTCATGTTGATGTTTCAGGCCATGAACCAGGACTGGTGCAGCTGGTGAATTACTACAGAGGAGCAGACAAGCTGTGCAGGAAGGCGTCGCTGGTCAAGTGAGTCTCTGTCTTTTTCTCAGACCCATTTGTTTCTGTTGTCTCGTCTGAAAGCTGATCAGCCAGAGGGAATAAAATCAGCTGACGGCTCTCCTTCTGGGCCATTAGGCTAATAAAGACCAGCCCAGAGCTGTCAGACTCCAGCAACTGGTTCCCAGAATCCTACATCATCTACCCCACCAACCTCAACACCCCCGTCGCCCCGGCTACCAATGGCATCAGCCACCTGAAGAGCAACCCGAAGACAGACGAGCGGGAAGTCTTCCTGGCTTCCTACCATGCTAAGAAGGAGAGCGGAGAGGGAACGGTGTGGATCGCCAAGTCTTCTGCTGGAGCTAAAGGTACAGACTGGTTTCTGCCTCAGCTGCTGGTTTATCTCTATGGATGGCTTTTGAGTTGATGCTAAGAGATATTTGTGTTTTTATCCATCCATCTATTTATCTTTTCATTCAATCTTTCATTTTTCATCTATCCATCTATCCACCATCCATCAATGGCGCAATTTCAGTGGATCTTTGGCATTTATAGCCACCATTGAACTGACAGAACCTAAACTTTGCCTGAATGTATTGATCTCATGATTTGCTGGTAGAAACTTAAGCTAACATTTCCTGTTGCACCAGGTGCAGGTATTCTGATCTCACATGACGCCAATCAGCTGCTGGACTACATTGACAATCAGGGACAGGTTCATGTTATCCAGAAGTACCTGGAGAAACCCCTACTGCTGGAGCCGGGTCATCGGAAGTTTGACATCAGGCAGGTGTTTCAGCCACGCTGCGCCTCTGGAGAATCTGCCTCAGATGCCTGACTCTCACCTGCTCTGTCATTGACAGGAGCTGGGTTCTGGTGGACCATCAGTATAACATCTACCTGTACCGGGAGGGCGTGCTGCGGACCTCGTCGGAGCCCTACAACAGTGCAGACCTGCAGGACATGACCAGCCACCTGACCAATCACTGCATTCAGAAGGAGCACTCCCAGAACTACGGCCGCTATGAGGAGGGCAACGAGATGTTCTTCGACGAGTTCAGGCTGTACCTGCTCAACACTCACAACGTCACCCTGGAGACGACCATATTACCTCAGATCAAACACGTCATCAAGTGAGTTGATTCCTGTTTCAACAGCAGTTCAGTCTGCTGGAAACTGTGGAGCAGATGTAGAGTGGAGGGGAGTTAGTTTAGGTGGTCTTAAGGTCGGAATATTAGGAAACCTGAGAGAAGTTTCAGTCTGATTGGGAACAAAGTTGCAACATTTGTTACATTTTCAGCTGGTTCTCTTTCTGACTGTACTGTGTCAAACAATATAAACCTTTTGAAAAATCTGTTCCCCTCTCCGCCTGTGGTGGCGCTGCACCATGAACCAGTGAAGGAAACGACACAAATACCTCTGAAGAAGACACTGAGCGCAACTTTCTTATTCACAAAATGAAAACACAACTGGAGTAGTGTCTGAATGCCCTCTGATTCTCTCTGACTCCCGTTCAGGAGGGAAACTCTGACATCATCCAGCTAATCCCATCTAAAACTATGACCTGGCTCCTGCAGCAAGTTCTGGTTCTGTCCAGGACCTTCCTGTTCTGGTGGATGTTACACTGAACCACCACATGACCTTTTAAAATGATATTTCAGTGCATCTCACTGGAAGAAAAACAATAAATTATTAACAATTTAATTTTTACAGATGATTGATTATTAGTACTGGTCAGTTTGAAGACAACGTAGAAAAAACGTAGAGGCACCAACATCAAGTCCTTTATCTGAACAACTGAACAATAACTAATGCTTGCTGAATAAAACCTGCAGTTAGAAGCACATACCTTGTATTTTAAAGTTTTAAACTTTACACATCCTGCTAGCTTGAGGTAAGTAGCGAACTCAGAGCGCCAGAGTTTGTCTGTCCAACATGTCTTAACGCGGTTATTACTGGACGCTGAGAAGACATTGGTGTCGTTTCAGGAGCTGCCTGTCGTGCATTGAGGCGGCCATCAGCACCAAGCACCTGTCCTACCAGAGCTTCCAGCTCTTTGGCTTTGACTTCATGGTCGACGAAAACTTCAAAGTGTGGCTCATCGAGATCAACGGCGCTCCAGCCTGCGCTCAGTCAGTAAAGCTGTTCACAAATCACTTTTATTTGTGTTTCTGATCATATTTTAATGGTTTTCCACCTCGCTGGTTCAGGAAACTCTACCCAGAATTATGTCAAGGCATCATTGACGTGGCGATCTCCAGCGTCTTCACGCTCAACAGCGACTCGTCGTCTGCTTCGTCGTCGCCTTACTCCTCCTCCCCGTCTTCTCTCTTCACCTCCAACTCCTGCTCCTCTCCGAAGCTGAGGGGTCCTCTGCACGTGGGCCCTTTCACCCGCCTCTAGGGGCCTCCGTCCAAACCTCGCCCAGCAAGAGAAGCACATGTGGAGACACTTGGCTTCTACAGTCGCTTAATTGATGAAGAAGATGGTGGCAGATGGTCACACTGCAAAAACACAAAATCTTACCAGGGACCTTTGGTCTAGTTTCTAGTCCAAACATCTCAGTTCAAATATGAGGCAAAAACTTAGAAGTAACTTTTCAGCAAGATCTATGAGCTTGTTTTGAGTCAGTAAACCCTTAATAAAAAAATATTCTGGCAGATTATTTCACTAATGACACTAGAAAAATTTCTTGCAATAGGTGAAATGATCTGCCAGTGGAACTATTGATTCCATCAATATGAAGGAAGCTCCGATATTTTGCTGAAAAGTTACTTTCAAGTTAGTTTTGTCTTATTTAAAGAATTTCATGATACCTGCACCAAAATGGTCGAGTTGGAAAGATTTTGTTTTTGCAGCACACCGAACACTGTGAGGGTTTCTGACTCTTTTTTCCTCCATCGTTCCCTGAGCGGATGGATGGATGGATGGATGGATGGATGGATGGATGGATGGACGGATGGATGGATGGATGGATGGATGAATGGATAGAGGTGTGAAGGAAGTTGAGATGCTCCAGATGAGTCTTACTGTGCCTTACATTTCCAGCCACTCTCCCTGAAACAGACGCTAAACGTGGCTTTGTGATTGGCTCATACTCGTTCTAGAAGCCACCTGCTCTGTTGCTACACATGACCAATGCCCACAACACAATGACCAGATTATGTGATGTGTCATTCTAGTTGTCTCTTTTTAACATGCAAAATAATAATTATAGTTTAAGATCTTCTTGAAGTGTAGCATTTATGAACAACATGAGTGATTAGACACTTCATGTTTATGTTGAGGAGCAGCTGGGAGGAGAAACGGACTACAAACATGATGTTTTCTCATTTTTCAGTTCCTTATGAGTGACACCAATCATGGTTTTTAATATAGAAATAATGTTGAAAATTCCCTGAGATACTATTTCTGAGACCAACATCTACTGGCTCTCATAGAGAAACATGTTTCTCACCCAGATTATTGCAGATTGGGAAGTTGGAATATCTAGATGCAATTCTACTTGAGGCAGCCAATCCAGGGTCACCATTTACTCTCCTTAGCCCTGATTGGCTGTACCTCCAGATAAGGAACACTATAGATGTTAGCTAGTCCTAACACAGCTTCACTGTGCTAATGAAAGTATTTCAAGATATATTTGGGGTTTGAAATGAGCAGCTCTGAGCGTTTTAAGACGCAGATTTTAGCTACTCATGAATCTGTGACCTCACAAATCCTGAGAGTTTACAATATTAGAGTGATGCTCGCTTGGTGCCGTGCATCTGGGGTGATAATATCTGGACATGAAAATTATGAATGACTGCCTTTTTGTGTTTTCTTTTTTTTTTTTCAAATGAGCATTCTTGACATCCCCAGTAAATTGGCGCCCTGGGTGGCAGCCCATTTCAACAGTATCAAGATCCATGTCTGCAACCCTGAAAGACCTTTTGTATTCCAGCCTTCTTGGTGGATTAAAAAGGAGAGGAACACTACATGAAGGAGAAGAGTCTAGTATTAAAGTGTTGTAAGCAAAAATATTTTATGATTTTTTTGTTTTGTTTTTGAAGAGAGCATGTTTGTAGAAAAGCATGTAGCATTCAGCTCCAGACAGAAACTGTTTTTTTTGTTTTGTGTTTTCTGGTGCAGTTAGATGACGCATCATCATGAAAACAACATGTTGGTTTTGTTTTTAAGCATTTGGACGTGAAATAGAGTAGTTAGTTAGTGGAGAATGTCAATTATTATTTGAAACATTTAATGACCCTCTGAAATTGGGTTAGCTGAGGTCAGCATTTTTATTTTAGCTAAATGTCTGTGATCGGTAGTCAGATGTTTGTGGATTTTTTTTGTTACATTTAATTTCAGCTCAAAATGAGTAATTTTGCATGTTTAGTCTGATTTTCCTGAAGTTGGCGTCGGTCAAACCTGTCCTGTTTCCTTCAGATACAAAGGGAAACTGTTTCTGTAAAGGGCATTTGTCATGACTCTTATAACTTCTAGTTTTCCACTGAGCTCGTAGTTTAATTAATTTCAATGTCTGAAATTTTGCAAAAAATTGTAAAAAAAAAAAACATAATGAAGGACATTAAGGAAGAAGAAAGTAGTTTACGTTGCAAATGAGGAAGTTAGAACAAAATGGCCGCCCCAGAAGAATGTGGAAAAGATGAAGGTTGTTATGGAGTTTTATTGGACTGTGGGAAAAGCATCTTGGAGCCTTTAGAGAAATAAAATCCCAGTGAACTACACATTCACTTAGCTCAAACACAAAGGAAAGAAAAAGATTCTGCAGCTCAAAGAAACATTAAATGTGGCTAATTCACTTTGAAAACCATTAAAGTAAAGGCAGGATTTGATTCATTTAGTCTTTTGGTTTCTTTCTTGGGTGTCTGGCTCTGAATCAGGTGATATTTGCCTTTTGTACTCGCTGTGATTTTAATAACCATAATGACTGGGAAAATCCCAGAAATGGAATATGATGGGAGCAGGAAGAGTCTGAGAGAGAAGGGTGCCTTTAGCGGGACGAAAAAGGAAACATTAAAAAGCACCTTTATTACTTTGCATTGAAGTAAACTTTTCAAAATCATGATGTCAGTTTCTTTACATTGTTTGAGCATATTTTTATTCTACTGTTTTTAAAGTATTTCTCTAATTTTTACCAAAGATGAACTCTTGTTTGTTTGGCAGAATGAAAGAAAAAGCAAACATTCTGGTTGTTTTTCTTTTTTTCCCCTGATGTAACGTTTAGTTTTAAAGCTTGCATGAACATCTGTCTTCATGATGAACAGTGTTAGAATAAAATCAAACATTTGTCTCTAATTCTTTTATCTGTGATTTATTTTGATCATTCAGATAATCGGGAAGAAATGTGAAATATTTGTACAAGTATTTTAAAAATATATATATTTTATGATACGGACTCAGAGGAATCCAGGTGAAGAAATAACTATCAGTTTTAATTTGGAGACTTTGGGAGAAAAGCTCAAGTTCTGCTCCAAAAAGAGAAACAACAATTGGCATATTTGGGATTTCATTTATTTCAGTAATGAAAAGTACAAAAGCCACACATATTAATCACATATAGCTCCTTGTCAAACTCCCTTAAAGTCTTGGGGGAACTTTGCTTCACAATTCTCTGGAGCCTTTGGGTTGTCTACCCTTTCCCTAGTACAGTTTTTCCTTCCACTGAACTTTTCATGAAAAAGCTTGGAGATGGTACTCGGTGAATTTGAAATGACCTTTGACTTGGACCAATGACCTGCATTCTGACAATTGTAGTTCTTTTGTTTCTTTAGATGTTCTTCTATTCTATAAATATAAAATATGCTTTGATAAGAAAAATGTGTTTTAATCCCAGTTAAGCTTTTACCCGCATAAAAAGGACATAAATGCTGAAGGAGAATCAGGAAGAGAAAAGCAAAGCACTGAAAGTTGCTGTTTGTGTAGTTGTCCAGGTGGAGGCGCTGTGTGCAGCGGTTCAGTTGTTGATTTGCAGTAAATTGTTTCTTGGAGCCGCTGCGGTGATGAGGCAGAGTGTTTATGGGTCAGTCAGGAGCTGCAGCCGCAGTAAAAATACTGATCGACTTTATTTTATTTTATTAAACTGAAATAAAATTCATCTTCATTCTGATTATTCAACATTTATATGAACCTGAACAAAGATTTGGCTTTGATGGCCTTTATTTGCTCCTTTGTTTCTTCCTTTGCAGTTCCAACCGGCGTGGCTCCAGTGTTAAAGTTGATCCAGAGGATGTATTGACCTACATGCTCCATTTCACACCAGTTCATACATGCTGATGTACAAGAATATCTATTCATATACTGTAATTTGCATTTGGGAAATTGGGTCACTGAGCAACAGCCCAGTTCTTCTCTGTTTCGATTCATAACCTGGGTTTATTAATTATCTGTAAGTCATGACGATTCAAATAACAAGACAAGATAATGCACTGTATTAGTCCCCCATAAGAGAAATGTCTGGGAATGTGGCTTAGAATATTTAGTGATGAATATTTTCACTTTCTGTTATGTAAAACAAAAATGTAGAACTTTTTCAGTTTATTTACCATCAGTTCTGGCTATGTGCACGGATCATTGGGTGTTTGAGCCCCAGCAGGTTCTGTCATGAACAATAAATCCGGTAAAAGCGGCGCAGATCCCCGCCGGGCGCGGTGGCGCGCGCCTGTAATCCAAGCTACCGGGAGGCTGAGGCTGGCGGATCGTTTGAGCTCAGGAGTTCTGAGCTGCAGTGGACTATGCCGATCGGGTGTCCGCACTAAGTTCGGTATCGATATGGTGCTCCTGGGGGAGCCCGGGACCACCAGGTCGCCTAAGGAGGGGTGCATCGGCCCAGGTCGGGAACGGAGCAGGTCAAAGCCCCCGTGCCGCTCAGTAGTGGGATCGCGCCTGTGAATAGACGCTGTAGCGCAGCCTGAGTAATACAGCGAGACTCAGTCTTTTTAATGCATCCACGCCTCATCTTTTTTTACACCGCCCCACTATCTACTACCCAACCTCAGCAGTAAAGCCTCCAGGAGCAACAAGAACCTCACGTTTTATACCCAAAACCACGACAGCGTCTTGGTTCCACAGCGCCTCCAACTGGACAGAAACGCAAACAGCAACTTTCAGTGCTTTGCTTTTCTCTTCCTGATTCTCCTTCAGGATTTATGTCCTTTTTATGCGGGTAAAAGTTTAGCTGGGGTTAAACATATTTTTTCTTCTCTCAAAGGTCATGAAAAGACACTAAACATTCTGAATCTGTGCAAAATACAAGAATATCTACAGAAACAAAATGTAATTAAAATGTTCAATTATTCCACTGTTATCTGGGAGAGTAAATATAAAAAATAGTGTGAAGTTCACACGTTTTGCTTAAAGAAGAGTGAAAATTTTAAAATGGTGCCTTAAAATATCAACTATTGTGAAAAATACTTTTTATCACTCATATCAGGATCAATTTTTGAAACGGATTTTGTAAACAAAATGTAAGGCTTCTGAAAAATACGTTCATTTCTGTGCAATCGATACTATTTACAAGGAATAAATGCTTTTGATATTTCAATTTATGGAGTATAATTTCACGTTTCTCAACGTCATTTTATTTTTTCTATCTGTTTGTTTATTCGTGGTCAGGTTTGAGTTTTCGCACCTGGTACCGCCCTCCCTAAAATCCCATTGGCTGCCGAAACCATAACGTTCGCTCCCATTGGTCGGCCGCATCGGGGTCATTTAAGTCCAGCTCTCAGCGGTGTCACAGTCAGGTCATTGTCTTTACCTGAGTGGAACCGAACCAGCAGCAGAACCCAGCAGAACCAGTATGGCGGCCCGCCTTCTTCTCCGCACCTGCCCGCTGAGAGTCCTCCAGCTGAGAGGGGGCAGCGCGGCGAGGCCGCTGCAGCGAACCATGGCCTCTGCTGGGGGTGAGACATGTATTTATAGCCGGGGAGTCACTCCGCTCCACTGCGGGGAAAACTCAGCTGTGACTCGGACTCAGTCTGGGTGACTGCTAGAAACTGCGTCATTTTCAGTTTTTTAATAATAAGCTGCGCATTTTCTCTGGTCTGCGGAAGACCTTAAGACATTGGTTGTCATTATGTTGTATTTCATTTGTTTAAATGAACGTGGCAACAGTTGGGACAGTAATGAAGGTCATTTGGACTTTGTATTGCGGCCTTTGATGGAGCCTCCTCATTGGCTACTTTCCCTGGACCGCAGCCAGCTTCCCTGCTGATTGGAGGGAAGGTGTCCAGTGACAAAGTTCGCATTTATTGCCACCAAACTATTTAACCACATGCTGTTTTTCAGCTTACTGACGCACCGCTTTTTCCCAGGAATCCCAACAGATGAGGAGCAGGCGACTGGCCTGGAGCGACGCACCCTGCAGGCGCTCAAACAGGGAAAAGTGAGTTTCTGTTTCTGATCCATGTTTCTGCTGCAGGAGTTCCCAACATTTTACTATGGTTAACCTCTGAACTGGGCCCCTTTAATGCTTTTATTCACTACTCATTAACTATTACTTTAATAATAAATTATTAATTACTATGCATTATTTTCTCAGCATTTATATTGTCGCATCCCTTTTGATTTTAGATATTCATGAGTTCTGCAGAGGAAAGATTTATCACATCTTATGACTTTATTCCCAGATAATTCCAATTTTCATCACAATCCTCTTATTTCTAACAAAATCTTCCCTCCACCTTTCTGAGGCTCCCTGTCTGAGCTGTTTTGGTGAACAGTGGTGTATTTTGCTTGATCTTCTGATTTCCACAGGATCCCTACAGCATGCTGAAGCCCAAACAGTACACCGGCTCCAAGACGGACCCTCACATCGTCCCCAGTATCGGAAACAAGAGGCTGGTCGGCTGTCTCTGTAAGAAACTTTGATAAAAGTTATTAAAGTTGCATAACTACGTCAAATTTGAGTGATTTTTCTGTTTTTTCTTGTTGCAGGTGAGGAAGACAACACTGCTATCGTGTGGTTCTGGCTCCATGAGGGAGAACCCCAGCGGTGTCCTGAATGTGGGTCTCACTACAAGCTGGTCCATCATGAGCTGCCCCATTAGGACTGCTGCGTGCCGCAACGTCAACACTGGACGGCCGTGTTGTCCTTCAGTTGAATGTCACTTAACATGTACAGTTTATCATTAAAAAGAAAAAGAATCGAGTTCCTGTTTGTTTGAGGAGAAAAACGTGATAAAAACTGAATCAGATCAAAGACACAGAATCACGTCCAACAAAGCGTGGCTTTCATACTGCATGTGCAGAAGAGCGTTGACGTCACACAGCAGCACATTGTTTACAGAAGTAATGGATGCTGCAGCCTATAGATCGATTTGAATTATCTAGAGCCGATCGGACTCTAATAAGATCATAAGATTAAGGAAAATAGTATTAAAAGTACAACTGCAACTGCTTCTGAAGAGAAGTTTATTATGAGAAATTTCATGATTGTAATTTTCAACCATTGTTTACGTTTGGTTTGACGGCATCTGGTGGCGGTGATGATGTAAAAGTTGGATTAAACGCTACGAGCCATTCAGACGCTACGAAACAGAATTATTACCACATGAAAGAGGAATAAATCAATTTTTTGAGGGAAAAGATCATAATTGGTCTTAATTATGCTCACTTGCATAAGAAAATGATGCATATGGGCAAAAAAGAAAAACAGATTTGTGTTGCATTTCTTGCCTTGGATAAACTTTTGGAAAAAAAAGTTTGCTAAATGACTGGTGGTACACGATTCATCGGTATCAACGTAATGTCCATTGATGTTTTTAAAAAAAATATATATCAGTGGTCCAATGCAACCGTGATGCAGGACAGAACCCAGGGTTGATTAACTGACAAATTAGTCGATGCAACATTAATATAATCAACTCAAATATTCACATCAATGCATCCCTAGAAATGTCCATTTCTGCCAGTAATTTGGAGTTCACTAATAAACAGTGAACAGGCCTACGCATTTTTGGAACAAATACTGATTTCTAACATTTTTATGTAAATTAAACTGATTTTGTGTTATTTTTATCAAACAAAGCAACGTAGTGCAAAATTATCAAAACTATTTAAAGTCTAGAAAAATTTGGTTTGTGAAAATACTGAAATGTTTTCCTTTGCAACAATTACAATACTTAAATTACAATTTTATAGTATTAAAGAAAGAAATCAATGACAGAACTCCTGTTGACCGCCAAGTTTAACCACTCAAACCTCCAAGAGGCATTTTTATTAGTGGCTGTACTTTATTTTTAATCTGTGGATTGTTTAAGGCATACAGCCAATAAAATGAAGTCCACGTTCAAAACCTCTCAGCTTGTGCAGATTCAAACATTTGCTGAACACAACTCTTGTAAAATACAGCGACTGGCTCCGAATACGGTGCCACGTCTGGGATTAGAGCACATCTTCGTTTATCTTTGGATTTACGGGCGACATCACTTCCTGTTTTGATGTCTGTTAGACACCGGATCATATGTTTTAAGCTTTTTGCTGCTGTTTCACTGCTTCTTACAGGAGTTGTGTTTCAGAGCTTTTTATGGTACACGGCAGTAGTCTGCCTCATCATACCTGCGTCATCCAAACATGAATAAAAGCATATCTACATAGCCATATATCACAGCTGATATTAATCCTAATATTGAAATACTGTGATGGCAAGAACTAAGTTTGGAAAATGGGACTCCTCTCTCCAGCCAGTGAGCGATGTGGGAATGTGTTCGCCATCAACAGTCGGAGCTCCAGTCCTCTTCTTGCATCAGGCCAGGTTGAAGCCTTGATTGTGATCTATCGCATGTAAAAGCTTCTCTCTCAGCGTTTCTATACTGGAGTACTTGGGAAGGTCCAACAGGTTGAAGCAGGTGTGGGCTACAGGCAGGTATTGCTCCCCTCCGCTGGTCGGCTGGATCACCAGCTTCAGGCTTTTCATGCCCAGGATGGGGATGCGGTCGCTTCCTGTGAGGAACACTGCAGAAACGAGGACAGACGGCGTGAATTCAGCTGCCTGAGGGGAACCGTCTTTATTGGGATTAAAGCTCAGACGATTCATCACTTACATAGAAACTGTTTCTTCTTCTCCAACGGAAGTTCATGGAAGACCTCCCAGAAGAGCTTTATGGTTGGATGTTCGGCCCAGTACTCTCCTTTATATTCAGTGCTCTGCAGAACCACAGCCAGTATTATTCATGCTGTTGCACACACAGCGCTTTGAAAACATGTTGAACTTTTCCGCATTTTGTCACATTACAAAAAACAACACAGCAAATGATTCTACTGGGATTTCCTGATTGACCAACATTTGTGTTCAGTTGAATCTCCAGACAGATGTGAAGCATTTCTGTCATAACTGAAGTGAAAGGTTTTTTAGTTCTGTTTCGAACACTAATGAAGAGCTAAACACTGAAATCTTGCCCATTCCTCTTTGCTACACAGCTAAAGCTCAGACTTATCTCATCCTTTGACTAGGCCCATTTACCGTTTCTACCATTTCTAGTGTTTTGTAACTCTGAAGTGTAATTTATTATTTTTTCTGAATGTGGCTGAAAGGTTTTGTTAATCCATCACAAAGAAATCCCCATAAATAAAACTGAGTGTGACAGAATGTGAAAAGGTATAAATACTTTTACAAAGAACAGCAGGAGGCTGTGAATCGTCACCTTCTCCAGCTCTGTCCAGTCGTAGCTGGTGTTGCCAATGATCATAGCTTGCAGTTCGCTCGGCTGGAACAGATCTAAAACCCTCCCACCGCACACTTTGTGGAAACCTGAGAAGAATCCCTCAAACAGCGGAGCCACCGACTTGTTGAAGACGTAATCAACGTAGGCGTCCACAAACTCCTGCCTGGAAAAACATCGTCATGGTAAAATGAAACCCTGAGGAGTCCCACATCAGCTAACGAATAATAAGACGGCAAAGACATTTTTACCGGTTTGACTTATTGACATTAATGTTTCCACCGTTTGGTACCAACTCCAGGACTTCAGTGGCTCCGTAGTTATCCTCTGTGATCTGGAAAACAAGCAGGTGTTTTAAAATGCTTTCTTTCAAAGACAGAATTATTGATTTATTTGTTTCTATAAAAACATTAACTTACAGTGAAATTCAAGCAGAAAGTGTCTTCAATGTCATCTTCAGTGTAGTCCAGTAGTTCCTGCAGGCTCCTGGTTTAAGATCGTATCACAAAACGGTCAAAACAGGCAGAATTTAAATAATTGAAATATTTTGATGGACGGTAAACGAACACAAACCTTCCCACGTCTGGCATGAGCTCCTTCAGGTCTTCCAACGTTGGTTTCCTCTTCAGGAGCTTTTTGTAAAGCGCCAGAGGGAAGTTGAGCTCTACGATGGTGAAGTTGTAGATGGCCAGACCACAGATGACCCCAATGAGGTTAAACAGGTCAAAGTCCTCGAACGTCTGCAGCCGTAAGCAGAGATGGGAGAAGATTTAACACAGATGCTCTTCAGACACCACAAAGTCAATATGGTTCACACAGCTGCTAATAATTTTTTAGTAATTTTTTACTGAGGGCTTTAATGATTTTGTTAACTTTGAAAACGTTTAACGCACTTATCTTCCCCTAAATGAATGTTTACAGATAAATTTTAAAGGGCTAATTAACGTGGCTATTTTGTAAACTTTGTGTGTTGAAGTTTATCATCATCATCATCATCATCGCCGAGCGCTCACACCTTGTGTGCAAACCAGATGAGTCTGGATTCCTCGTAGTAGCGAAACATCCCATATTTGGGATCCAGCAGCTCCTTCATGATCAGGAGGAAAAACTCTTTCCTGACCCCTCCAGCGTCAACCGCGTCTTCTCCCACAAACACCACCTGCCATGGAGGCAGGAAGAAAAACAGATTATATGTGAACTTTCAGTGGATTAATTAATAAAGTTGAAAAGTTCTTTCTACTAGGAGGACTTTGTTAGAGTATATGCAGGAATTACTATTACTTTGTTCAGATATTTTAATGTTTTTTTTCCTATTTTTCACGAAAAATTTCTGTTTTCTACTGATTCTAATCCAATCAGATTCTTAAGACATGAGGAACAAAAAGCTGATTTAATATAAAATTCATCCAACCTTTGCTGGGTTTCTTCTATAAACGTTGATGCGAGTGATTTTACCTTCAGTGGTTTCTTGTAGTCGACGTTCTTGGACTTCCTGAGGACCTCCATGGTGTCGCCCACGATGTTCTCCCTGCGAACGATGAGGATGAGGCAGGGGTTGACCGACTCCACAGCGGGCAGGAACATGGAGCTGAAGTTCTGCAGCTGCGCCTGATCCACCGCCATCTGGTGTTCACACACAGGTGGAGGTAAAACGGGCTCAGTCGGGTCGGTACAGTGCAGAGATCCTGCAGAACTGCAGTAGATACCTGCATCTGTATGACGGCGTCTGTCTGAAGCAGCGCCGTCTTCGCCTGAGCATCGAAGACGAAGGGATACTTGCAGAGAGTCACCACACCGTCGCGGCCCTGAGGACACAAACACACAACACTGAAGGCGTTTAACAGGAAGTAGAGATGTCTTTTGTACAAAAGAAAAGAGAAAAAAAAAGTCAGATTTAATCACAAGGTGTGCAAAACTCCAGGGTGAGAATACTTTCACTCTGACTCACCATGGGGTACATCTGCCGCTGAATCCAGGTGACGTAGTCGTTCCTGATGTCGATCAGGTCGTCCAGCTCGTGGATGTAGAACTTGTCGTACTGGATGATGCTTCCTGATTTCTCGTTCACCTTTAAAGAGCAGCAGAGTGAAAGCGGAGAATACCCAGCAGCAGCAGAACCAGTCAGCAAACCTTCTCTCACCTTGTGCAGAATCTCCAGGAACCGGAGCGAAGTGTCCATGAAGCAGGTGAAGATCCGCTGCTCGGCCGGAGGAATGCCCATTTTATGCATCTGGAGCAGAAACACGACGACGTCCTTGTAGAGGTCGACCAGCCGCTGGAAGAACATCGGCTCGAATGTGGACCACCAGTTCCCTGAAGCCATAAAAAGCCCAACAATCTGAGACCAAGATGGCTCCACTCAGCAACATAAGCTTCAGTCGGCAAGAAGAAAAGTTCTGCATGTTTTCAGGTATAAATGTATTCATTCATGAATACATTTCTGTGCTGGTATGGCATCACGCTAATAACATTTTTAATTTATGTTTTACTTTTAGAAGGTTGATCAGAGTGCCTGAAAATGTTTATCATGAATCCATGACTTGCTGTTCCATATAGAAACTCATTTCCACTGGAAGAAAGTCCAACAGGGAGTCATAACTATGAATTTTAAAGTCATAATGAAAACAACATAATTGGGACTATTTTTATCAAAACTATGACCTTAAACTTGACATTATGACTTTAAAATTTCAAATTAACTACAAATTGTGACTTCCTGTTGGGTTTTTACTCTTTCTTTCCGGGAGAGGAATGAGCTTCAGCGAGTTTGACGGGAACCAACCTAAAACCTTCAGCGGCGCCTCCTTCAGGCCGACGACGCATTTGGCAAAGGGGATGGTGATGGTGATGTAGTTGCTGCGGTCGCTGAACAGAGGGCTTTCAGGCAGCGACAGGTACAGCCTCAACGCCTCGATGTCAGGAGGAGAGCTGCTCAGTTTGGGAATCAGCTCCTTCTCCAGACTGGCAGCAACCTGAGGCACAAAAACGGGCCGGTTCCAGTTACTGAGGACGGACCGGATCCATGTTTGTTTTGTAAATCGAGAATAAATAACTTATTATTCCTTTAAAATAACTAATTTCTTTTTCTTTTTTTTACTTTATCCGTTGGTCACAAATTAAATATTTGACTTCCTATCTGTTCTGTGACGTCGATGCATTTGCCTGAAGTTCGGTTCTATTCTTGACTGACCTGCTGAGAAATCTTTGGGTGGTCCTGCTGGATCAGTCTGTGGAGAAGCAGCCGAGCCATGTTCATGTCCACGCCAGGATATTTACTGCTGGTACTGAAGTGACCCGGATGACTGAGCAGAATAAAAAACCAGCTTTAAAGCGAGCGATGAGGCTAAAAGGTGGAGATGGTTCGGTTCTGCTGATTACCTGGTGGTCAGAAACGAGCCGTTCAGGCAGCTGGCAGAGGAGAACAGCAGGTCGATCTCACTGCAGGAAGCAGACAGAATCATTATTAACATGGTGCAACAAAACCTCCAAACTGAGCTGAAAAGATTTCATTCATTGGAATATCAGGGCAGGAGAAACCTGAGTGACAGATTTACTTGGACACGTCGACTGGGAGTCTTCCTGGTGAGTTGTTCAGCCATTTCTGTACGATCTCCTCATTCAGGGTGCAAATCCTTCTTGGAGGATCTTGTACTGTCAAATTGTACATGTCCTGAGGTTCCTACAATAAAGACACATCAGCTGATGTTGATGTAACCCATCAAGTTTGAAAGACAAATTTTATGGATTTCACAGTTTGAAGAGCAGAACATTTTTCTGCATTTCTGATTCGTAAATCTACTGTAAACTGTGCATGTTTATCTGATGCTCAGATATTAAGCTGTTAGAATGTCATGAGCCTGCCATACAGTCTTCAGTCAGAGGCCTCTTCAGATGTGTTGTAAGACTAACTGCTACTGGAGATCCGTTCTGCCCAACGCATTATCCACCACAACAACAAGAAATGAGATTTTGAATGAACAAAATCTCTTTTGTTCAGTCACACTTTCAAATACACTGAAGTTTATAGCTGTAAGGCGACGAAATGTGGAAAGCTGCCTGCTCTGAATCACCGTCTTTAGCGACAAGCATGTAGTAACAAAGGCTGGCAACACTTTTTTAAGACACCAAGTTTTTAGTAAAATATTGACGACTTCAACACTGGATTCCTGGTTACGGTCCACTTAGTGCAAGTGATCAGGCGCTAACTGCAGCTAAAGGCTACTGCGTGTAACGTATTGTACTTGAATGCATCATATTCCAGTACACAGACCCTGAATGCCACTTGGCATTTTCGATTCAGAAACTTTAATAACTCAGGTTTAATTTCAGAGCATCTGATTACATTTACTTTTGTCAAACTAAAACAATTAAATAAAAAGAGGACAGATTACTTACATAAGTGCTGCAATAATGAGCAAAGCTCTGATCTCCTCCAGCGTAAATCCTTTTGATCAAGCAGCTCTGCTCCGAGTCTGGACATTAGTGCAATAATAGACATATTATTCATGTAACGTTGGATTTTCATCTCATATGCTTTAAATAGCAACATTTTAAAACTGGATCTTTAGATTTTCTCCAGCTTTCGTCAGGAAGTCTCACCGTTCTCCTGTGAGGGACCGGAAGTGGCCCAGGGTCCTTTGACAGGTGAGGGGCTCTTCCTGTTGCAGGTGGCGCGCGTTCCCAGCTGGCCGTTCCCTCCCAGTCCAAACGAGTAGATCTTCCCACAAGCGGGTGTGAAAGCCAGCGTGTGCTGCCTGATGTTCGGAATGTTATGAATGTCTAAACAGACACAGCGTCCACATTTTATCTTTCATTTGATCGTTTTATCGTTTACCTTCCACATGAAATCTGAGTGACGACATTTCCCATGAGCTCAAACACTTTCCTGGGGTTGATTTCATGGTTGGTGGAGTTATGGCCCAGCTGCCCGTACCCTCCTGCTCCAAACGTAAACACACCCCCTTCCTGTGGAAACGCACAGAAACATCAGGCTGAAAATGATAATAAACATGCAAATACAACAGAGCAATCGTTAACGTCATCAAATCTGTTTTCTTTGACCCAAATCTCTTCAATAAGACAATCATTTGTAGTCAGAAATAATCTGTTCTGACAAACTAAAACAATTAAATTAAAGAGGACAGTTTACAACAAGCCTGGCAGGATTCAGCACAGCTTAATGATTCACTTTCTTTTACATCTTGAGCTACAAACTTCATATTAATGCAACTGCTGTGTGTGTCAGCACTGCAGGTGCCTCTCATCTTGCTTTAATCATCAAGTCATATAAATTTTGCCATGTTTTTTGTTCTCCATGTTTGTGTTGCTAATGTGCAGGAACCTGCTGCTGGCAGAGAAGAAGAACAGCAGTGAAAGAGCCGTTTATTGATAAATCATCAAAATTAAAATACACTTTATGGGACCAAAGAAAAGAAAAGGAGAGAATTAAACTGTGGTATATAAGCTAATTATACTCTAAAATTCTCATTAAAACTTGATGCCATGATGAATATTTGCACTTTATTAAAAACTGATGAATGAACAAAAACCATTCAACTGAATTTAGGTCAAAATCTGTGAAGGGGGAGAGTTATGTATTTTACAGGCACTTAGTGCCATTTTACAACACATGAAATTATGTTATCTTCAGTTGTTACTACATATGTCTAATATGACATAAAAGAAATTTGACGCCTCTGTTTCTTTTAAAAAAAAGTTGATTTTACGTCATTCTTAACTACGGACATGAATTCATTCAGTTTTGTGTGACAGGGAAGTATTCACCACCCTTGAAATGAAGCAAAAACCAGTCAGACTCCTGGCTGTTTGCATATTCAAATGAAAACGTTCTGAAAAGCTGAACGGATCGACCTTCGTGAGCACGGCCGTGTGATCTTCTCCACAGCAGACGTAGATCACTCTCTGGGATCTCAGAGACTTGAGGAGAGTTGGGAAGCAGCGATCTGTTGAAGGCCAGAGGAGAATTAGACTCAAACTCTCCCAGGCAGCGTAAGGCTTCGTAAAGCGCCCACCGTTGGTGTCGTTGACCCCCAGCTGGCCGAACTTGTTGCGGCCCCAGCCGAACACAGCTCCAGATAGAGTGAGGGCGAAGCTGTGAGCGCCACCTGCTGCCAGCTGAGCGAAGGGAATGGCCTGCAGCGATTGGACGGCCTGAGGCGTGGAGATGCCCTGACCCGTCAGGCCCAGCCCCAGCTGGCCGTATCGGTTCTGACCCCAGGAGAAGATCTGTCCGCCTGGAAACAAACGCGCTGTGATGGACCGGAACCGAGACGAGGGGAAGAAGAAATAAACCAAACCAAACGTCCTCACCTCTGGAGAGAGCGAGGGAGTGCCAGAACCCACAAGCCACGTGGGCCACCTGTACATCTGATAAACTCTTGATATTCCTGAGAAAACATAGAAAATCAGAACATGAGCAGCAGAATGAAAACAACACATTTTATCAGACTTGATCTAATAAAAGCAGAAGCAAATATTGTGTTTGTTCCCTTCTGACCTTTTTTTACCACAAATCTTAATGTTCTTTATTGGAAATTGATGTGACGGAGCAACACAAAGTGGTAGTGTATAACTCAAATAAGTTATTATAAAATATTATACAGCTTTTTATTCTTTTGAAGTTTACTAGATAAAAAAGTGCTTTTTATTTATCATTCTCTTCGCTGGTTAAGTTGTCTAATGTTTTGTATTTATACTGTGAGGGACTGCAGATGAAAACTAACACTGCCATATTTTGTAATATGCATTTTTCCTTTTGAAACAAACAACATAAAACGGCTAAATGGAGAAATTTGATAAGTGCAACATTTGTCTTAGTGGTGTGACTCAAAAATCTTATTCAAGTTAATTGAATGTAATAAATTTATCACATTTTTAGTCAAAAACTTATAGACAAATAAGCAACATTTTTAATTTAATAACTTTTTTCTGCTAAATTATTGAATAAATCAGTATATAAGCTCAAGAAGAACATTTTTTGATAGTTAATCTGTTATGTAACCATCAGATTGGATCATTGTTTTATTCTAGACATTCGGCTTTCTAACGTTTCAGGAACAGCTGATCATTTATTTAACTTGGACTTGGAAATGAGGACTGCAGCGAAAAAACTAATTTTAACAGTAAGTCACTAGATCTACCTCGGAACTCGAATACATTCTTCAAAGTTATTTAGACCCAGCTGTCCGTCTGAGCCGAGCCCCCAGGAGAAAACCTGGCCTTTGTCGTTTAAGGCCAGCGTGTGCGACTCTCCGCAGGACAACGCCACGATAATCTGTGCGTCCAAGGCCACGACCTGCTCTGATAGATGACACGGATCAGGTTTTTATCAGCAGAGGCCGACGGAACCAGACAGAAACCATGAACGTCACCAACCTGGTTTCTTCCTGGTCTTGTCGTGACCCAGCTGGCCCAGGTCGTTGCAGCCGCAGGTGTAGACGGTCCCATCGTCCAGCAGGAAGGCCGTGTGTCTGCGGCCGCAGCCAACGTCGCTCACTCGCTTCCCGTGAAAAAACTCACACCTCCGCGGCTCAACTACAATCTCCTCGTCGATCCCGCCCAGGCCCAGCTGTCCGTAGGAGGCGTTTCCCCAACACAGCATGGTGGCTCTGCAGGATAAACTTCACCCTGCAAAAGTAACATCGTTATAGCTTCATAAAGCACAGTAACCACAAAGAAAAGCAATCATCACTGGCTAGTTATTATGATTTATATGTAATGGAATCATGATGAATCAATTATTGAAATAATCATCATGTAATTTTGTAAATATTCATTAACTGGCATCCACAAAGTCACCAAAAGACCATTTGCTGAAAGATCAACATCTTCAGAGATCTAATTAAGCCAAAACTGTACAAAAATATAGACATTTTCCATTAAAAAGATAAAAAACCTTTCTCTGTCAAGATGTTCTGCCAAAATCTCCTCAATAATAATAAACTCTTTTTGCTATCCAATTATTAACCTGTTAATCCAAAATATAATCACCAGATTAGCCACACGCTGTGTTGGTGTTAAGCTGAGCAGAAAGAGTCGATCCTTTCATATGGTTTAGCTGGAGGTGCATCATTTACTACAAACAATCAGGCGTCCACTAGAGGAATTTTAGGCAATAAAATGTTTATTTTCTTATTTAAAAAGAAAATAAACTATTTTATTAGCATATTTTGATGTATTAACAGATTAAAATAAACTGCAATTCAAAAATGATACAAATTTTTATTTTTGTACACTTTTCATTTTTAATATATAAAAAAGGTAATTAAATCAAAGATCAGCAGAATTTGTCAATTTTAAAAAAAATCTGATTACTTTCATCTTTCTTTTCCACTGTATGTAAGTACAGTACTTTTGCATGAACTTATATAGTCAAATGTGATCAAATCCAGCGGACCAACATAATCAGAGGACATAGTTTGATGGAAACTTTAAACTGCTTGGACCTGGACGTCAAGCAGTTTGGATTCTCTGCCTGCATGGTCTTGATTTCCGAATGAAATTATAAATGTATTTTCACTTTCAATAAAACACTCTCCTAGTTCTGTCAACATCAGTGTGTGGTTGATGTGGAGGCTCTGGCATGCCGTGTACATCTCCAAACTCAATGCTGCTTGAGTACATTTTTCTTCCACTAAACTTTCCTGCAAAATGCTTTGATACAACATGTGAGAAGGCAGCAGGGAGGTGATAATGACAGTCTACTGTATATCTGTCAAAGCCGCTGTTTTTATGGTTGAGTAAAGCCTAACATTCCTGAATGAAATAATGGTATTAATTAGTCAATAAATTAACTTTTTGGTGATATTCTAACCTATAGTCATGCACCTACATACAGGCTTTAAACCAATTAGCCAAGCTAATAATTAATCTTCCTCCTGACATTATGTTCATAAAAATATCATAATTAACTCACTTCACATTAACAGCCAGTATTGACACCATTCTAATAATCCAGGATTTTGTTTCCTGTTACCATAGTTAGCATAGAGATTACAAGCTAGCCAGGTGAGCAATGAATGGTGCAACCTGCACAATTTGGTGTTTATGAAGCGGTTGACAGGTCGATTTCTTTAATGATAACATGTAACATATAAATTCAGTCAACGCGTTCAACACGTGGTGTCATCGATACTTTAAGAGGTTATATTTCACCATAAGAGAGGCAGCTAGCAAGCTAAAGTGTTATAATGCAGCACGGAGTTCATTCAGGAACTCAAAGCCGTCATTAACATAAACACCCAGCATGTATTTTTATTGTGTTTTTGATTCGCTAAAATCTCCCCTTAAACAACTTTGAGAGCCTGTTTCAGCGAACCGCTAAAGCCCAGCAGTGAATCTCACCTGAAGCGGCTCCACAAACAGCCTCCCGCCTCCTCGCGCGTCACTCTGCGGCTGCTTTCACAGATTATACACCGGACATTTTCCAGAGATTAATGTGCAAATCCAACAATCAACTGGACGAGACGGAATCTTTCACTCAACTCCAAAAGATCTGTCAACAACCGCTGTACGGCGCTATTAATGCAGTGTGTCAATCACCCGGAAATACAACAAACATTTCCGGTAGAACTTTAAAAAATAAAAGTTTTGTTAGCAATGTTAGCAACACCAAGCGTTCAAGTCGGTGTTAAAAAGCACTTTAATTTACATAATTACTATTACTATATAAATATGTGCCAAAATGGGATTACTATGTGCCAAAAATAATAGTTTTGTAAACATGTGTTGAGATTTAATTTTGAAAGTTTGACAATTAAACCGGAAAACGTACCACATTTCCGTAAACTTTGCCCCGAGTGGTAAAGAAATGTCGCGAA
This sequence comes from Poeciliopsis turrubarensis, assembly GCA_010277015.1. NCBI lineage: Eukaryota > Metazoa > Chordata > Actinopteri > Cyprinodontiformes > Poeciliidae > Poeciliopsis > Poeciliopsis turrubarensis. The sequence continues at coordinate 463,038 of VMRN01000156.1, read as the reverse complement.
GCGTCAGAAATGTTCTAGAGCACATCGTGCGCATGCGTGATCCCTGCCGTTGAGAACATTTTTATATATTACAGTAAAATCACTAAAACTCGCTCATATTATATTTCTTTAATTGTTTCTAGAAGTACACCACTGACAGAGGGGTTCACTTTATGTCGCCCAGGTCGCAAAAATATGTCTGATATTTAAAATATACTGACAATAAAATAATTAATTAAATAAAAGAAACAATCTGAAACCAAAAGCGATGTTATTTACTTTTAGTGCGCAATTGAGCTTACATAATAGGGTAAAGTTCAGTTTTCAGAAAAAAACATGCATTTAATTTGAATATTTGAAAGTTATTGCCGTGATATATAGTACAAAATAAAAGTAACAACTTAAAAATATGTTAATATGAGAAATAAAACACTCCAAAACTAGGTTTTCCTGGGTTTATTTAAACAGTAAAATATGTATGGTACAGCGCGTCTTATGGAAGAATCTGGAAATGATCTGTTGGATCTTGTTTCTGTTTTTCAGACCAAATGACTTATTTACTGCTGTGGATCATCTCGCGCCCTCTGGCGGTAGTGAACAAACCTTCCACACGAGTTTGAACGTTTCCACAGAGGTATCAGAAGGACTCACATCTTCTCCTTCAGTAGAAGGGCAGGGAATGACACGAAAAAATATTCTAGTAAAAGTAAAAGTCCAGGTTGAACTGTGCAATCAATTAATCAGGTTCATTTGTATGACACATTTCAACACATTCCCTGCTGTATTATCTATGTTGACAAAAAAAGAAAATTGTATTTCTGAAAGCTTTATTGTATATTTTTAAATAACAATTTAGGAATAAACTTAAACTATTTAAAAATGGATAAAAAGATCCAGAATCTGTGGAGAGTGACGAGTTGTAATAAATTACTGACATGTTAAAAAAATCATTTATTGTCATTTGGGCCTCTTCACTCTCAATAAAAGAAAGGACTGGAGCAACAATTTAGTATTAAGCTTTTAAAATGCCTCTCACAGGAAGAAACCTGCAGCAGAACCAGAACCGGGCCCAGTATCAGCAGCCATGTGCCATGACCGACTGGAGGAGAGAGAAGACGGAGCAGAGACACAACTTTCCATGTTCATGGAGGTGAAAGGTCATCAGCAGCAGAGTGAGAACAGTTAGCTGATGGCAGCATAATGACTGTTTCTGGATTTTCCCCCTCTGTGGGCTGCCACCTTATTGGGGTGGAAGGGTTTGTGTGTCCCAGAGATCCTAAGAGCCGTCAGAGGCTTCATGCCCCCTGGTTGGTGCAAACGGTGAGGAATCAGTGAGGAACTAGTGAGGAATCAGAGCAAAAGCAGCACAAAGACTGACTGAAACTGGAAATACAGACAGAAGTCAGAGAAAAGTGAGTGGCTATTTAAGGAGTTATGATATGATCGGAATATGGTGGTGGAGTTTCATGGGAGGAGGTGAGCGAAGCGGCTGAAGTCAGCAGGTGATGGTGAGTGGTGCTTGTTGGCATTCGTTTCTTTTTTCTGCACTGAAAACTGGTTTCTTGAAAATGCAGGAATAAGGAAGCAAAAGGATGATTATCACTCACGGAGCAAAGCAAGCTGGTATCTGCCTCACAGGATCTGATGTTTGTAGCACAATGAATAAACAAAGACATTATATTCTAGTGGCAAAATATAAGATGGAGGAACCAGGTGAGATCAATGCAGAAATGAAGTTTGTATACTGATGATGGAGTGGAGAATTACAGGAGAACCAGGAGAGCTAATCACCAGGGAGTAGCTGCAGCTGGGGAAGGCGAAAGATGAATAGGAGGAAAAAAACAGAATCTAAGTCCAACAACAACACTGAGGAAAAAAGTGCCAAACAAGAAGACATGAACTAAAATGGCAAAATCTAAGCAAATAAACAAAGAAATGATCAAAACAGAAACATTAATGAAACTGAAAGCTCAAAATAGTTAAAGATTATGACAATACTATGAAGTTGATGAAAAACAAACATTTTAAGCTAAATCTGTCATGATGAGGTGTGGTGGTCCCAAACGCAGCAGGCAGTAGACGTAGAAATAAATGGATGTTTTTATGAAGAAAATTAACCAACAAAAAATCCAAACTTGAAACACTATAAAGGACTGAAAATAAGGAAAGCAACAAGACATTTCTAATTAGACTAAATACCTCAAATAATAACATCAAAAAGACCATGAGGGGCAAAACTAAAGTGAACAAAAACATGAAGCTAAATAAAATGGAAAGCAAAATCAACTCCGTAACCCAGAGACATGACAAGATCTGGATGAAAACTGAGCTGGTTCCTCAGGAGAATAAACTGATTACTGTAAGATCTGAAACTCATGTCCACCAGAAAAGAACAAAAAGAAAAACCAGATCCGCACTTACTGTGTTTTTACGTCTTCATCTTCATCTAGCTGTTCCTTCTTATATTTGGCTTTTCTTGTTTCCCGGAGTATTTTGGGGTCTTTGCATGTTTTCATGTGTGCGGTTTGAGCTGGATTGACGTTTGTAAATGCAGTTTGTTTGGAAAATTCTGATTTTTGTTGCACTGCATTTTTCTTTCTTTTGTGTTACCCAAGACCTGCTGACCGTCTAACCCCGTGTGACCGCATTCAGCCTGCGGCAGAAAGAAAACACGTACTCTGCATTTCTCTGGAGTTTTTTGTGAGTATTTTTCCACTAAGTTTCCTTTGTTACAAAACACTTTTCCTCCCAGGCTTGTTGGCCTTTGTTTAGGGTCAAAAGAGTCTTTGTGTGAGTTAATTTAACACAATTTAATCTATAGACTGACAAGCAGCCGGGTTATTAAAGGTCTCTCCCAGTGAGGATCCAGTGTGGAGAATTTACTTCAGATCATGAATAAAAATCAGATCAAACATGATGGAGGAAATTTCCACAAGGTTTTCATCGGGTTGCAAGAACAAACTGGGCTGGAGGTTCAGCTTCCAGCAGGGCAACAAAGACTATTCATGTGTTAGAGTGGCCTAGTCAAAGTACAGACCTGCATGCAATCATAAAAGCTTGGAAAATGGATTGAATCAGGCGTAGTTTGAGATGAAAAATGAACAAAAGCTTCGACCTTTAAAAGCTGGTTGAGATTATCTTCCAGGAGACATAATCTGTGAAAACATCAAGATGTGGTGAAAGATTGAAACGTCAATAATTTTCTTCCACTTCACCATTATGTTCTACTCTGTTCTATTATATAAAATTAGAAAAGAAAAGGGTAATACAATTCACATATTGTCACCTGAAAAAATGCGGATGAATTTCTGGGTTGTGAACAAAGTAAGAAACAGCAGCGTTCAGTTTGTCTGATTCTTCTGTTGCTTTTGTTTTCACCTGTTGGCGCATTAGTGCATCTCTCTGGATTTATTCAAACCCAACTGAATTTAAAGTTTTGGTCAATATTTCTATAGAAATAAAATGTAAATGTTAAAGAGAAGTAGAGCAAACCTTTATACTCTCACAGAGCAAACAATAAATGAAACTTTTTAAAATATTATGAAGGTTAAAGTCATATTGACAAATCTTTCAAGTATTTTGTGATGTGCAGATAAGGGTGGAGGTGATTGTAATGTTTTCCTAGTGCGTCTGTGATTACAGGCTGCAGTGACTGACCTGCAGTCAATAACTTCCCACTCCATCAGCGCTGTCTACGCAAACACTTTACGTAAGGAACAATTTCAACTGTTTATTGTTAAGACTCAGCATCAGGCGCCTTCCTGGCGATGCGGCTCGTCCCGTTCTGCAGGTTCTGCCAGGGAGTTTTTTGCCTGCTGGTTACGCACAGTGGCCTGATGGGTGGCAGCAGCAGCCAGGTTTATAAAGATCAAACCGAGACACGACTGACTACAGAAGCAGAGCAGAAGCTTGAGAAGCAAACATGTTGGAGCTGGTTGGAGTAAGTAAAGGCTCAAAATGTTTCAGTTTTTCGGAGAGGAGTGATAGTTCTGGTATTGACGGCTGTTTCTTTCGTTCAGGTGGTTGCCGGATTACTCTTTGTTGTAATTTGCTTTTCCAAAGGCCTGAAAGATGTGAGTAACCCTTTGATATCTTTGAAAATGTAACAAAAGCAAGTTACCTGCAAAGGAACATAAAACCCTGTTGTCTGATATGATTATTGCTGTTAACAGGGAAAAAAGACTCAAATTCCTGAATCCTCTTCCAACAGCTCACTGGTGAGTAGTTTTTCCAGCTGCAGTCGTTTCATTTAAATCTCAAGCGATCAAACATTTGATGCATGACTCTTTAACAGAATGACCTGCGAGAGGACGATGTGCATTTACTGGCAAAGATCCTCTCTCTGGGCCTGGTGGACGCCGATCCAAACTACCTGCAGCACCTCAAAGGCTTCAGAGATCTGAGAGGAGGCTGAAGAAAGAGCAACCAATGGACTCAAAACCAACCGTGTTTCTGGGAATGTCTGGAGATTTATGATAAGAACGCTGCAGTGCTGTTCAGCATAATAGACTGGACTTGTTTTCTCACGAGACGCTCCACAATCAGCAGAATAATAGGCATCTAATTCAGGTTAAACCGGATCCGGACGCTGTTCTCCCTCTGGTTAGAGGTGGACAGAAAGTCTGGATCAAGTTAAACACAACAAACAGCCGGACTGCAGCGTGTGGAAGCTGATTTATTATGCTGCTTGGATTCTTGTCATGCAATATTAATGTATTTTTGTTTCGACCTGGGGGATACAGCTGTCTCAGAAGTGCAGAAATGCTTAATCATTCCACTTTGTTCTTTCCTGGAATGAAGAAAACAAAAGAGCAGCGATATAAAGGAGAACCCGACACAAAGAGGCTAAGCATCATGAATAATAGCAACACGTCTCACTCCAGATTAGACTGTTGAGTCGGTCGCCGAGCAGGTAGAGCAGGGTCACCAGCGCCATGTTGAAGATGAAGAAGCCCAGCAGGCCAGCGGCGCTGAAGTGTCCGAGGAAGGGATACACCCAGAATCCCACCGTCTGATAAACCCAGACGATCCTGAAGAATCGGCAAGCAGAGGGTGGAGGGGGATGTTTTATTAAGGTTCATTTATGGTATTTGCACAAATGTATGTAAATATTCAGAGAAAATCTGCAGCTTGATAATAAAAAATAATCTACATCAAACCTTTTTTTTCTGTAAAACAGTTTTACAGAAAAACCTTTTTCCTGCTCCTCATAAACACCGTTTGCTCTCCAATTATTAATCAGTTAATCCAAAATATAACCACCAGATCAGCCATACGCTGTATTGATGCTGCGCCAAGTAGAAGGGCTGAGATGTTCACATGTTGACGTCAGAAGGATTAACACTAAAGGAAGTAAAATGTTTATTTTCTTACTTTAAAAAACAAAAAGAAAAGCTGTTAAATTATTTGCATATTTGCATCTTCTAATGTTCTTCCTGAGTGATCCTGAGTGATCCTGGTGATCCTGGGTGATCCTGAGTGATCCTGGGTGATCCTGGGTGATCCTGAGTGATCCTGAGTGATCCTGAGTGACCCTGGGTGACCCTGGGTGATCCTGAGTGATCCTGGGTGATCCTGAGTGATCCTGGGTGATCCTGAGTGATCCTGAGTGATCCTGGGTGATCCTGGGTGATCCTGAGTGATCCTGGGTGATCCTGAGTGATCCTGAGTGATCCTGAGTGACCCTGGGTGATCCTAGCACACTGTGTCACGAGGCTTCGAGGTTCATGACTAATTTCACATCCCTCGCCCATCATTGTTCATCGGATTGTCTTCTGACTGTGGCTGTATGGCAGAGTTGTCGTTCTGCGATTGGAAGGTTGTAGGTTGGATTCCAGCTTCCTCCTGCCACATGTTGAAGTGCCTCTGGGCAAGGCTCTTAGCCCCAAATTGCCTACTGATCGTGAGTGCGAATGGGTGAATGTGACTCCAGTGTAAAGCGCTTTGAGGGGTCAAAATGACTGGATTTATAAGTTGCCAGTGTCACTGGCATGTTGCTGTTCTTCATCTACTTCCTTCATCTTTGGAACCCAAAGTCTAATAAAAATGTTTTTTTATTCAAAATGTCCCACTGGAGGTTTTTACTGTTAGTAACATTTAAAATAGACATAACAAGAGCTGGATGCTTTTGTAGTAAATGAGCTTTTTAATCTCATTGAGGATTTTTCCTGGTTAATTAAAGGAAAATAAACACCTTTTTGCATGTATTCGATCTAAACAGAATACATACTAAGCAAACCACAATAAGACAGAAACAGAAAATGCAAATGAAATGAAAGTGTTTGCTGCTCCATACGGTTTATCAGTAGCATCCTGCTTGGCAGGTATTTGCCTCTAAGAGAGCTCAGATTTGCAGTGTGTGAAGCTGTTAAGTTGTGGTGAATCACCAGAGTAAATTACAAGCAAACTCAGTTTACTTGCAAATGCACACCACACGATTTTAAGATTTCCATTTGAAATGAAAATCCTAGCGATGAAGTGCTTTGTGCTTCTCTGCAACATGCAGTGTGATTATAACACAACTGAATGTGAAAACCTCTGGGAGGTCACAGTACAGGCAGTGCAGCATTTTACTGAACAACCTGAAGGTTAGTTTTTCTTTTGATTTTTCTGATCGTTCAGGTTTGACTTTTGCTTGTCATCATTGGGTCGAATCAAAGTAAAACTGGTTCAGAACCAAAATCCAGATTTTTTGCATAGCAATCAGTCAGTGTCACTCATTCATTTACTTCAAACATATTTCCCTTCCTGGTAGCATTCTGGTTTGGCTGAGACATTTTATTGCAAGTTGGATCTGTGAGCCATATTTCTGAGGGAGAGTCTTAAGCTGAGTGTCAGAGAAAAAGGCGAAGGATGAATGTCAACCAGAGCCTCCAGAGAGTCCAAGCTGCAGACTGGAAGCTGCCAAATCACACAAAATGTGTGTCCACAGAGCAGACTGTGCTAATGCATGGCTTGAGCTGTATGCCAGAAAAAGAACTATTTTTCATAAGTTACCAATGATTGTTTTTGCAATTTGACCTTCTGATTCTCCCTGGATCTCACACCGATTGTAACGCGCTGGTTTGGAATAAACTCTCCCTTTGTCCGTGTGAACAGAGCCCAAGAAAAGAACTTTATTTCATTTCGTTTCTGCGGTTCTGGTGCTGAAGGCTAATGGATCATGAGTGCTTCTGGAATCTGCTTTCATCTCCCTGTTTGCTTTCAGAATTAGCAGCTAAAACTGTTTTTCTTTTGATGGACAAATTTCAGTTCGAATATAAACTGAAATTTATCAGTTTATAAATATAAATTTGTTGCTGTTTCTGGTTTTTCTTTATACTAGTTATATTATTATTTATTTTAGTATTTAATTATTCGATTAATCAGATAAAAAATGCTGATTTTTTGTTGAACTATTTAAGCCTTTTCCGTACAACATTAGAAATACATCAAAAGATGCAAACAAGCAAATAATTCAGTTCCTTTTTCAAACGCAGTAACATCATTCCTTCAGTGAACGCTTTATTATTCGTAACAGGATTTTAACATCAACATGTGAAACAGCTCTTTCTGCTGCACTTGGCATCAGCACAGTGTTCAGCTGATCTGGTGATTATTTTTTGGGATTAAATGATTAGTAATTAAATAGGAAAAAGATGCTTAATTAATTTTTTTCTCCAGAATTTGGTGAAGCTAAACATTTTTACAGACAGAAAGGTTTTTACTTCTTATTGTAAAATGTATGGATTTTTGTTCAGTTTTGTTTTAATTGCAGCTTTTATGATGTTTTTCTTTCAGCAAATTGACCTTTTATGAGTCTTTATATTCCTTAGTAGTAATTTAGCTGACAATTATTTCAATAATTAATTCTTTATGATTAGTCTGATCAATCGTTTCAGTCCCAGCTATTTTTCTCAGTGATCATTTTCAGATATTAATGAATAACATTCATTGATTTGACTCCAGTTTCCGGATGTGTTCACAGTAACAGCTGACTCAGCACTCACCAGGCTAAATAAGCCACGGCCGCGACTGACAGCGCCGCCAGTGCATGCCTCATCTGTGGGTAGGTGTGAGGCTGCACCAGCACTTCTCCAAGCAGAAATGGAAGGACCAACGTGTGCTGTGAAAACACAGAGGCACCGTGAGGTTAGCTTAGGAAAACCAGATCGAAGGGAAATAAAGCAGAGCAGATACCAGGGCGTGGTTTGTCCAGGGAGGGAAGAACTCATCCAAGGCTGCCGGGTAGATTAACTCTCTGTCATAGGCAAAGACCAACCAGAAGAGCACAACCACAAACTACAAGGATTCAGAGGCCACAGTTAGTGCAGAGTACTACTTTTTAACATGTTTTATTATTTTATAGTAGTAGAAAACATTTAAAAACTTTTTCTTGGTTTGTTTTTAACTTATGGAGTTTGCATTTTCTCCGACAGTCCAAAAACACGACAGGTTAATCAGTTCATTCAATTTGCTAATCAATTTCTGTATTTATAAATAAACCATTTCAGGTGAGTATTAAATTAAATTTAATCCAAATCAAAATGACTAGAGGTGTGAAACACATTTGGTAACATTTGGAATAAGAGTTTCTCTGTTTAACCCGTTTAGCTTTCTGTGATTCTGAAATGAAACAGAACATTGTGCTGAGATCCAAGCAGCTGGATGAAACCTTCAGTAAGAAGATTGCAGCAGTTTAAGAGTCTGCTGGGATTTAAAGAGCTTAAAATGAACCTTTAAAGGACAACATGCACAGATCTGGTTGGCTTGCAAAACTTTATCCTGAAGACAGACTGCAAGATGCTCAGGACAGTTTCCCCAAACCATAAAACAGCAGCAGCAGGCAACTTGTACTGCTGATTGGAGGTTCAGTGTTGTAATGAGTAGCGGAAAGAGGAAACTTAAAGGCCCGACTCAATACTGTCAGAGAAAACAGACAAATGTCCAGACTTCTGGAGGAAAATCCTCTCACACCAACAGTGAAGCTGTGTATCAGACTGTTTCAGGACTATTTGAGACAATCTGTTAGAAAATAGAACCACAAATATTGAAGTACTTTTACTTCAATCTTCCAACCTCAAAAGGAAACAATCAACCCTAAAAGTATTGAAATTGAGAAGCTAAAACATAATAACACAATGCATACAATATTATACAGAACAATTTTTACTTTTTAAATAAAAAAATAGATTTTTTCTTACTTTCAACTTGGCAAAAAGTTTGTACACAATGTTACCATTAGAGGATGGGATGTTTATGAGTAAAACAGGACTATTTTATAGTTTAAATACAATCCCTTTGTTTTCCAGAGATCAATACATGAGATTAGACCTTAGATACAAATATTAATAAAGAACTGCCTTTTTTAAATGATAAAATAGTTTCGTGAATAAATAAAAAAGCTGAATTTAGTGGCAGGATTCTCTCACCGTCCCTACAGGGAAGGCAAAGACAGAGAAGAGGAGGTCTTTCCATCTGTTCAGCGCGCTCTCTGCCCTCTTCCCTGGTTGGAGATCGTTCACTGCTGCCAGGCCAAAGAATGTAAATTGCAATAACTGAGAAAACACCAGCAAAATTATTCAGTTTAATCTGTACGACGTATTCACCACAGTCACCACTGCTAATCGTGCTCACCAAGTTGAGAAAGGTGAGGTACTTCCATGGTCCTCCATAGACGAAGATCCCTGGAGGCAGCTGCTCTCCCTCCTTTGCTGCCAGATATTTTATAATGAAAGTGTACCAGCCGAACGCTGAGATGTGGAACGCTGCCCTCAGGGTGGAAGGCATTTTTAAAGCTTATGTTGAACAAAAATAAATTATTAGAAACTCTGGAGAACTAATCTAAACGAGCCCAAGTATTCCCTTCAGATGTGAGGTATTTCAGGCAGAGCAGGTCTTTATAGATTAGTGCGATTCAGTCCAAGCTTATTAAGACGCAAAGTGACATTTTTAGACAAGAGGCCCTCTGTTTGCTATGAAACGTCACATATCTTCTTTCACAATCAATCCTCTGAGACATGTGACTGAACGGTGAATTTATTCACTCTGGGAGCCTGTTAATCTGTTTCACAAGAGAAGAACCGAAAAGTACAGCAAGTCCCGTTTCGCTGCGCTCAGTCTTTCAAAACCAGCATTTGGTGTCATTACAGGGGAGCAGGACTTACTGAAGTCTGCAGAGCTTAATATCAAACCCTTAAGAGCAAAAGTACGACAATCAGAAAGGAACAATAAAGTCGACATGCTTGGTTATAGTGTCAAATTTTAAAAATCAACAACTCATCCTGAAAAGTTATAATTATTCTACACAAAGCTGCTTGAAAAATGCAGAAACAAAAAAAAAAGTACCCTTTTTACAATTTGTCAAATTATATCTATAAAAAAATATATATTTTATGGGCTCAACCAACATAAAATAGTACATAATTAAATTAAATTTAAAAATATTTAAAGTGTCTTTTCCGTTCGTATAAAATCTTGTGCAACCAGCTGCATTCAGATGTCATTGGCAATCGTTTTACATAAAGTCATTTTTCCATGCGTAACTTTTAAAATAATTTACTAAATAAATATTTATGTGCATACATTAAAAATAGTTTTGTATGATTTTGTCATTTATTTTTGATGTTGTGAATCTATGATAGCATTTCCTGGCATGTTACATAACAGTCATCGCTTTTAACAAGGTTAGATTTTCATCATCTTCTTTTTGAAAAAGTAATCCGAAATATTGTTTCTGACATTCATATGTTTTCACAAAAACATTTATGAAAACCAATAATATAAGAAACAACAAACTAATATTATGTGGCCAATCTATGATTTTGTTGCTAAAAAGTGCGACGTTAGAGATTGATGAATTTGTAACTTATTATGTGTGTTTTATCTATGTCACCATCCTCTTTCTTACATCTAAAGACTCGACCCAGTTCTCATCAAGAAAGCAAAGACCTCCAACATCTCATCCAAGTCAAGCAGAACAGCCTGCAGCCCTCAGGCCTCCTGGATCCACAGGATTTAGATTCAACTCTGTGGAAAGAATCAGATGTACAGTTTGACCTGAATTCAAAGTCTAAAAAATAAAGAATATTCAATTCTTTCACAAGTGAGTCTGTTTTGTTCACATTAGAAACAGTTGGTTAATCTTGGACAGGTCTGAAAGTTAACTAAACCAAATGAAAAGCAACTTTTCGTATATTTAGGAGACCTGATCAAATCAACCAGGTCCCATCGTTTCCTCTTCACTGTTTATTTTGCATGGAAAATATTAAAGTAAATGGAAAACATTTTCTCTGTGTGAATATTTAATATTTATATTTAATCTGCTCATGAAATCGCAAATGCGGGAAACCAATTCCAATACTTTAGTTTTTATTGGGGAATAAAATGCATAAACATTACCCAATCAACATATAAGCACTGCAGAACATTAAAGATGCCTGTTAACAGGCACAAGATCACATTTTAAATTTTTTCCAGCGTCAATGTAATCACACAAAGAGGAACAGAGTATTTACATTGTTACTGAACAGATTTGAAGCAATTTTCTACAGATTCACAGACATGTATTGGATAATCAAAGACAAAATAGGTTTCTTACCACACAATGGAATGTAAAGTTCAAACATAAATAATTATTTTCAAACCATAAACATTCATCCAAAAATTGGTTGTGATGCCAACATTTTAAAATTCCTCAAACTGAAACGCCATGTTAAGAAACTTCTGTGTAAAGTTCTGTTATAACTTTACACAGAAATGTCTTCAGGTAACTTTGAGGCCATTTTAACATTCTGCTCCTTCTTCCTCAATGAAACCAATTCCAACCTCCTCATAATCCTTCTTCAGGGCAGCCATGTCCTTCCTGGAGAACTCGCCGTCCTCCGATGAACCAGGAACTCTTGGCGTACATCAGATCCACCTGGAGGTGGAGCTGAACCCAGGCCTTTGCAACAGCCTTCACACATCCCTCTGGACACTGGCCATGTCCACCAGCAACCACAGCGGGAAGCTGGTTGTTGATGCCACCTTGAAACCAGTGGCTCCACAAACTGGACGGTGCGCTTGGTTTTGATGGTGGTAATGGAAGCGTTGACATCTTGTGGCATCACAGAAACAATCCGCCTTGTGTCGAGACACACATGAACTTTGGGTGTTTTTATGCTTGATAATCCAGTTCGACTGGAGACCAAACAATATTTGTTACATTTTCAGCTGATGCGGTTCGCTTTCCCAGCGTGTCAAACGATCCAAACCCTTTGAGCAACCCGTTTCCCCCTCGTCGGTGGGGCGCAGCGCCAACGACGGCTGGACCAGCACAACTTCCTTCTTCACAAAATGTAAACAAAGATGGAGGACACTTGGATTTCAGTGGTTGTAGAATTTATTTTTGTCTCTGGCTAAAGACCACAAACCAGTTTCTCCCTGTAGTGCTAGACTTATTTTTGCTCCATTTACCCAGAATACTCTGTGCTATTGTCCACTTCCTGCTCCTTTTCATCCACAGAAGCGTTCAAACTGCTCCAGACTCGACTTCAGCCAAACCGAGACACAGGTGTTTAGGGTTAAGGTTTCGGGCTTTTTCAGTTTGCTTTAGAGTTTGGTTACACATCCACACCACCCCAAACAGACTGGACTTGACAGACAAATAAACTAGAGTTTGATTATAGCAGACTACGCAGGCTGGTGGGAATGCACCCAGAACTGCCCAATCTGAACAATAGATGAAATCTCAATACAAGCCAGACTTATTTTATTTTGGAAACTGCTGAACCCAAAGCACCATGGTTGGAGACTGATGCAACCTTCCCAAACTGCATTCTCTTACCAATTTACCTGATTGATGCACAAGTGGGACGGAGGAAAATCCAAGACATGCCAGTCCCTACAGACCACACACAAACTACAAATGAAGGAATCTCACGAATACTTTTAGATCAGTCACTATTTACATACCACAATGATTCCTCTCTATATCCCAGGTGAAATTGAGGAACTGAGAGGAATTCCTCAGTTGTCCTGTGTGTCCTGTACACACAGCACAGAAACACAGGTTTCTGGATTTAACTGTGATTTATGGATTTTACTGATAAGAAAAAAATCGTCTAGAGTCTCAAACAAGTTCACTTTCTATCCTTTCCTTTTTTTTTTTTTTTTGCCAAACTACAACAGTTGAATACAAATCACCAATTCTAATATGATGAAGGGAGAGTCAGCTAAAGATATCAATAAACACAGAAATATGGGAGGAAATTTTACTTTTACTCTAAAAATTATCCATAAGTATTTGGATTCAGAGAAATTCAGTGTAATATCTAACAAAACGTCTCTATATTTTTGTACATGTATAGTAAAGACACAACTGGAGCCTCTCTAAATTGCCCAATACATTTGTGGAAATCCTAGATATCACACTATGTTTCTCAGGAAAGTCTAAGATTTAATATCAGGAAAACATTTTTCCTGTAAAACTTGGTGGGATGTTGGGAGTAACTGAACTCCCAGGACCACCGTCTGAAACGACATTCCTGTCAGAACATTGCTGTGGACGTAATAAGGATTTGCTACATGTCTTAAATAATTTGTATGTGAACTGTTCAGGACTGTCATAACTTTGAAAATGTTCAATAAATAGAATCTTCAAAATAAAGTGAATGATGTCGCCTTGAATGACGACGCATAAATATTTCACAGCCAACAGCAGCTGTGCACTTTGAGTCGTCATAATAGAGATATTTTCTCTCCTGTGTGGATTATCATGTGTGTGCTTAAAGTTGATTTATGTCTAAATTTGTATCCACAGATCTCACAGCGGAATGGTTTCTCTCCTGTGTGGATTCTCATATGAATGATTAAATGCGATTTTCGGCTACATCTGTGCTCACAGATCTCACAACAGAATGGTTTCTCTCCTGTGTGGATTTTCATGTGTCTGTTTAAAAGTGTTTTTCGGTTACATCTGTGTCCACAGATATCACAACAGAACGGTTTCTGTCCGGTGTGGATTCTCATGTGTGTGTTTAACTGTGATTTATGGAAAAATCTATGTCCACAGAGGTCACAACAGAAAGGTTTCTGTCCCGTGTGGATCACCATGTGTCTGTTTAAATTGGCTTTTTGGAAGAATCTGTGTCCACAAGTATCACAACAGAACGGTTTTTGTCCTGTATGGATTCTCATGTGTGTCTTTAAGTATGATTTATAGCTAAATCTGTGTCCACATACATCACAACAGAAAGGCTTCTGTCGTGTGTGGATCTCCATGTGTGAGATTAATTGAGCTTTTTTGCTAAATCTGTGTCCACATATATCACAACAAAAAGGTTTCTGTCCTGTGTGGATTATCATGTGTCTGGTTAAATATGATTTTTGGCTAAATCTATGTCCACAGATATCACAACAGAAAGGTTTCTCTCCCGTGTGGATTCTCATGTGCATAATTAAATTTGCTTTTTGGCTAAATCTATGTCCGCAGTTATCACAACAGAAAGGTTTATGTCCTGTGTGGATTCTCATGTGCATAATTAAATGTGCTCTTTGGTTAAATCTATTCCCACAGATATCACAACAGAAAGGTTTCTGACCTGTGTGGATTCTCATGTGTGCGGTTAAATATGATTTTTCGCTAAATCTGTGTCCACAGAGATCACAACAGAAAGGTTTCTGCCCTGTGTGGCTTCTCATGTGCCTGCTTAAATTCTGTTTTCTAATAAATGTTTTTCCACAGTCTTCACAGTTAAACTTCTCTCCAGTTGGGACCTTCCTTTGTGAGTCAACATTTTTGTGCTCTGTCGCACATTTCTTTATAACCAACGAGCATGGAGACTCTACTTCTGAATCTGGTTTGTTAGCTTGGTTTCCATCTGACTCAGAGGTTCTGCTTTCCTTCCAGTTATTATCCATGTCCTCAGTTTTCAGTCCATCGTCCAAGTGTTTCATCTCAGAGACGGGATGCTTTGCATCATCGTCCTCTTCATCCTTCTTGGTGTCTTCACACTCTAAGGAGTTGAAACCATCTCCATAATCTTCTGTCTTGATGGATTCTCGTCCATCGTTTTCTTCTGGAGGTTCTCTGTCTTTAATGTGGTCGTGGTAAAGCTGTTTATCATCCTCACTCTTTATGGCACTTTCTATCTCCTCCTTCACATTGAACAGCTCTCCCCCCAGACTGATGCAGACTCTCTCCTCTTCCTCCTTTATGTGGTAGAGCTTAAGGTCACACAGGTCCTCGTTAGGTTTTTCATCTTCTGGAGCTTCTTCTTTAACCACCAGTATCTGTTTTACATCTGCTGGAAACATAGAAACACATTATGCATTTTTAAAAAGTATCTAGACTGTTTCTCAGCTTCAACACGTCTTATAGGGGTCTTGACATTAAATTTACACTAGATGTTCGGAGACAACAAAAAACAACAAAACTTGATCTAACAGAGAGAATAAGTATTTAAGAAAAGGTTAAATGTGCATAGAAAGTAGGGCTGTCATTGTCAATGTATGTGGTTAGAAAATTTTAATGCATTATGAATGACCTACTTTACCCTAAAAGCCTCTCTCCTGTGGAGGTTGCATAGCATGTTGCATCGCTAGCCCATGTGTGCATGTCATGGTAGCCTTGCTTTAGGTGTGCAAGTCTGACTCCAGTCTTTATTTAGTAACTAGTTTGTACTTTAATTTGATCAGAAGGAACGACATGGAGTCATGAGTTGGGTGAATGACTTGGACTGACACAGAAAAGTTATAGTAGAACCGGTCATTGCGTCAACAAATGCAAAAAGCCCTGACCATCGAGTAATTAATTTTCTGCAGCAGTTGATACAGTTTTTAAAGTTTCAGCTACAACAGTTTACAATAGTGATTGATCACGATTAGTTACAATCAGCACCAACAGAAAGACAAGCAATGTCTTTCTGCATCACTCCCTATCGTGGTGAGATTTACCAATGATGGTGGGCTCCAGGTTCACGCAGACGGCCTGAGGGACGGGATTTCCAGGAACGGTCTCCATGAAGAAGGTGTCGGAGGATTTATTCCGTCTTCCAGAGGTTTTGTCTCCAGGCATCAATCTGTCCGACTGGATGCCGTCTTCCAGGTAATCCTGCTCCCAACGGCCACCATCAATCTGGATACCAGAAAAACATGTCATTTGGGATCAAAGTGGGAAACTAAACCATTACATAGCCAACTGAGGGAGTATAGAAAAGGACATACAGCAAGTAGGAATCGACCCCAACCCAGTAAAATCTGCCAGCCACACTATGTGAAACATCTGCTGAACGACTAACAGTTTTATACTTTGAAAAAGAAGCTCTGTGACAAAAAAGAGAAGGAACTTTATCTAAATAGCCTGTAAACAGGAAAAATGTTTGATCCCCCAAAACAAACATTAAATCATTTTACACAAAGAAACATAATATTTGCAAAATTTGAATAAATAGTGCTTGCTGACATTTGCATTCAAGATGCAAATTTAAGCAAACAAACGAAAGCAGGGAGCAGAAAAGCAAGCCACACATTTCAGTTCATCTTCTTATTAATGATTCTTTTGAACACTTACAATCTGCGCAACAGAAAGAGCCTTTGAGACACGAATCTACTTTATTATTTATTTAAAATACAACCACACAGAGGGATAATTGGCTGATCGCATCCTGTTTGTCATTAAATGGCTCTTGGCAAAAACAAACGGTCTATTTACTACTTGCATAAGATGCGCTGTCATGCAAAAAGCAACAAAAAACAATGAAAGCCCCGTCAGAGCCGAGTAACGGTGTTTATTATCAACATGGCGCATTTGAAGGGTTACTTCCGGTCCAGTCTGTTTTCATTCATCTTCTGAGAAAGAATAAATATTCTTACCATTTTCCTTATTTTGTGCACATGCGCAGGAGAGGCACATACTTATAAATCAGTTACATTTCAAGACAGTTTTCCTCGGTGATTCCGCGTCTCTCCAAAACCGTCAGAACCGTTTGCGGTTCTTTGTCTGCAGGGCCAATCAGAAGGCTCCTACAGGCTTCCGTAGAAAGAATGGAACGCGAAGGTCACGTGATCAGGTGGACAGCTGTCACTGTAGGGCTGCAATTACGCCGTTCGGAAACAGCTGAGGGGTTTTTATTACTACTGTATTAATAACATTATTTAGAAAAGTATGTCAGTCTAATCGATGGCTTTTGTGATGCACAAGAAAAAAAACATACAGCAAAAACAAAAACATACGTAAAGTTTCCATATTTAATGAGTTCTGAGAATAAATGGTTGCACTGAATCGTAGTGAAGAGGTAAAAAGGGCTGCATGCAAAACATGCAAAACGTATTTTGCATGTTTTCTTCCACATCACAATTATTCTCTAACTTATGTGACTCAAATCAGACTACATGACATTGTAATTTCTGGCTGATGAAATATGAAAAATTCACACCAGAGTATGCTGGATTGGATGCAAATTCTCAGATTTGTGTAACAGATAAATATTTTGACCACATGATGGCGCCAAAGGAAACGCCATGATTTGATTCAGCTTCTATTCAAGGACAGTAAAAAATGATCATCAGGCAACAAGAAGAAACAAATAATTAAAACACCTCAATAGTGTCAAGAGAGATTCTTATTAAATAAGAATTTAGATATAAATGTGCAATTTGGGAGTCAGTCATATATGATGGATTTTAACACAACCAGCTACAGCTTGAAAATAACCTTTAATTTCAACATCTCTCATATTGAATAAGCAAAATATCACATTTGGTTTGAATACCACTTTACTGTTGTAAATACAGTTTAATGGGACATTTTCCCTCAGTCTGCTGATTCTTTCTGGTAGTTCCATGATTTTCTTTGTATCATGTATTGTATTATGGATGTAATCTACACATCCACCTCTTCCAACTCTGCAAACATCTATCATGTTTTCTTTAAAGTGAATGACTAACAATATATTACAGAACAAATTATACTACAGTTTTACCAGCTTTACACATTCTGGTTACTTCAGATTTTATAAGATCACATAACAAGTTGACTTTAGTCAGTGCTGCAGTAAAAAGGCAAAAACAGGCGTCACCACATAAAAATCCTGTTGCACTCATTGCACTTTACCCATGCAGTCACTAAATACAGCTTTGATCATGTCTTCTGCAAGTAAAATGATGATGCAAATCCTTTACTGGACATGGGACGTGCCGCTGAACAGCTTGGCAACGTTCTGAACGGCTGGCAGTTTTATCTGGTGAAGGTAAGTGAAGGCAACGTTGATGTCCTCAACCTTCTGGGCGTAGAAAGCCTGTTTGTGGCAAAACCAGGAAGCATCTTGCAGAATCAAATAATGTCTTTCCCTTTTCTCAACGTCCTTTGGATTCCATCTAAGGTGCCATCTGTTGAGAAAGTAAAGACAGAAAATCATTGACTACATATGCAATCACATGTTTATGTAAGACCTAAATGAAACTGGCAACACATTCCTACCTCAAAACGACTGTAAACTCTCCTCTCCTTCCTCATACTCTGAATCCTCTCCAATAGCTTCTCCTTCTCCTGAGTTGTTTTAGTTTGCCCCCTGTTGTATGACTTGTACCCCAACTCCTTTTCGGTTTTAGTCTTTTTGTCAGCCTTGTCTTCTTTCTCGTCGTCTGTGACGGGGGACTCTTTTGTTGCTTCGTTCCTGCTTTGGGATTGGGCAGAAATCTGCTCCAGGAGCAGCTTAGTGTCATCTCGGAGATTGCTGCTTGTGATCACATTCACTGTTGAAGAGTGGTAGCGAGACTGACTCGATTTGGGCTGCTTGGATGCCACCTCTGTTGTTTCGGAGCAGTTACTCTGCTTTGATTGGTCTTTCGTTTTCTCCCTGCTTGCAGGATCCTCAGTGGATGGTTTCTGGCTCTTATCTTTGTCCTCTAGATTGTTGGACTTTTTCTCATCTGTCTCCCCAAACTCAGCCTCTTTATTATTACTCTCCTGAGGTGCAGCTGGTTCTGGTGTTTGGCTTGGAGGACTGAGTGCTTCAGATATTTTGCCTGGCAAATCAGCTGGGGCTGCCATGGTAGATTCAGTTGGCTGAACAAGAGATTCCTCTGATTTTGGTTGAGTATCATTGGATATTGAGTTTGTATCTGATAAGTTTTCCTCTGTAGAGACACTGGTTACCGATACTTTAGCTTCAGGGTCCAAGCCTGACTGGACTGACTCAGACATTGAGGAAGATGATAATGTTTCAGGAGCTGAAGGTGCGATCAAGTCTATTAGCTTGAGGTTGGAGGACAGAGCAGTTTGTATTGCCACTTCTTGAGGAAGTTCACTTTTTTCCAACAGTGAGGCTTTAGGAGACTCTGTGTTTTCAAGTGATCCTGTTTCCCTAAGTACATCTTCAGGTTGGGTGTCAACTGGATGTGTGACAGATGAAATTGTCTTTTTCAAATCTGGTTCAGAGACTGAGCCTTCAGGACCAGATTCACTGGGCAAAGTGGAATCAGGTGTAGATGGACAAACAGCAGGAGATGTGCTTTGAGCTTCACCATCTTCAGGTGATTTAAGGGCCTCACACTCTTTTGTAACTGACTCCTCTTGCCCTAATTCAGTAACATTTTTCTCTAAACCTTCAGCTAAAGGTGTAGCAGCAAAAGATTCTTTCCTGTTTGTCTCTGTGGAGGCATTTAAATTGTCCGGCTCCAGATCAGCAGTCGTTTTGTCTGGAGAAACAACAGGCTCTGCATTTGCAGCATCGGATACTGAGGTGTTCTCAGATGAAGCGGATTGGGAAACAGCATTTAGATGAGTTTGATCAGAGGTTTGTAAATTTTCATCGGAGGGCTCTTGCTGTGAGGAGCCAACAAGTTCCTGAGCTTTAATTCCATCAGTATTTGATGATGTTGTGCTACTAACATTCGTAGAGCTGTACTCTTTTAGGGCAGAATCAGAAAATGAGGTCTCTTCTGTCGTGGCAGGGTGGCTATGCAAACCTGAGTCAAGTGGAGGAGAATCAGAGGTAGAGATTTGCACTGAGCCTATTTCCGATGTCGTTTCTGCTTCCGAGGGAAGAGGGAGCGAGTGAATTCTGGTTTCTAACTGAACTGATTCAGTGTTTTGGGGAGTAGTAGATGATGAACCTTCCCCTAAACTAGGAACTATTGAAATATAATCTAAAGTAGGAGGTTCTCCTTTGTCAGCGTGGGATGAAACGGCAGTGTGAGCAACAGTTGCTTGCTTGGGTGAGTTCTTTTGGACAGAAAGTTCTGATACAGTTGGGTTTTCTGATGATTTGCTCTGACTTGCTTTAGTTTCTTCAGCAGAATGCCTTTCTGAGTCTGTTTTTACTGATTCAGCAGAAACTTCCTGTACTTGTTCTCCAGACGTACGGAGGGTACTGGGATCATTTTTGATAAGACTATCCTGTTTCCTGGTATTTTCACCATGCTTCAAAGAGGGCGATGTCTCTGTGGACGATGTAGTGCTATTTTCTGATGAACCCTTTGGTACAGAAGGTTCCACGCTTTCTGGTGTTCCTTTAGGAGGATCCTCCTCCTTCTGGGACACTGACGCATTCTGGAGATCTGCCTGTGGTTTTATTGGAGCCTCCTCTTCTCCCTTTTTAGCTTGTGAAGCTTTTCGTTTTGCTGCCAGCTCTTTAAAGAACAGGAGCCTATTATCAGGATCGCTCATATCTATATATGACGCTGTGGATAAAAGATCAGGCAGTTTTACCGGTTGATCGGTTTTAGGCAGTTCAACTGATGTTGGCTTAGATTGAGGAATCAGTGCTGACAAACTTTCTTGAACAAAAGGATTTGGCAGAGTTGGGTCTTCTTGAGGTTTTCTTGGAGGGTCAGCGATTGACTGGCTGTACAACTCAGTTTTCTTAGGCTGGACTTGTAGTTCAGTGGAAGGTTTTGGGGTAATAGAGCCCTTGCTGCTGATATTTTCACTAGGCTTTTCTATTGAATCTTTAGCAACTGAAGTTTCATGAGTTCTTTTTGGTAGAGACTCTTCCTTCTGGCAAATTAACATGTTTTTGAGCTCTGATTGCGGTTTTAACTCTGCCTTTTCTTTTTCCTTTTGAGCTTCTGCAGCTTTAACAGCTTTACGTTTTGCGGCCAGTTCTTTAAAAAACATGAGCCTCTTATCTGGATCAGTCATATCTACATCAGTGAGCAGAGGTTTAGTCGGTTGTACCGGTCGGTCAGTTTCGGGTGCCTTTAGTTCAGGGAGCTTGACTTGAGGCACCGATAGTGAAACATTATCTTGCTCTGCATCTGTTGGTTTTATGGCCTCCTTTGCCTCCAGGGTATCTGCAAGGTCTTGGGAATTTTTCCCCCTTGATGCGTCTTTATCCTCCTCCTTTTTTCTTACATTATCTGGTTTCAGTGTTTCCAAAGAGGATTTTATGTAACGACTCCACTCAAAAGGTTCTCTTGCAGTAGATCTCCTTTGTCCCAAAACCTGTGAAACAAGGGGGAGTTTGGCTGGTTCGGTTTTGGTTTTGTCAGCTCCCTCATCGTCTTGGTCTGCAACAGCAGTTTCTTGAGAGGTCTGTTGCTCCAGGGAGCTGAAAATCAGGGAAGACCTTAATCTGGAGGTTCTCAGCCCCCCTGGATTGTATTTCCTCTTGAAAGAGTCATCCCTTTGAAGCCCTGTGCGTATTGGCTGTTTTTGGTCCTCCTCCTCAGTTTTTCTCTCTTCAGCTGAGTAGGAGGTTTCAGAGGATGCTGGTGTGGTTTTGGTTTCTATCACCACTGGAGCAGGGTCATCCAGGACTTTCTTCGATTTCTCTTGTGTGACTGCTTTGATAAAGCCCGGCATTTGGCTGACTCGAGGTACAGTGGTGACCTTAAACTCTTTGACATTGGGTATTTTAGAACCTGGTAGATCTGGTTGCTGGGCCATTTGTTGGATGGGATTCAGAGGTTCCTCAAAAGTGTCTGTCAACTGAGTTGATGCCATTGGAAGGCCTTCTTCCTCTGGATTATCGTATGTATTAAGGTATGAGTCAATCCTCCAATTTCTCAGCTTCTGTTTCACAGTGGGATCCTTGCGGTTCAAGGTAAGATCGTGGAAAAAAGGCTTCTGATCGGCAGAGTTGGAAGGCGTTGGGGAGGTTTGACAGGGATATGGCTGCCCTATCCCCAGTCTTTTGGGTTGAGGGGAAGTAAATGAAAAATCCCCTGGTGGTTGTAGTTTATCTGTGCCTTGATCAACATCTAGATTTCTGGTGGATGATAAATAGTTAAGAACAGGATCAAATTCTGGTGGTATTTCTTGTTGTAAAGCTGGAACAGGGTATTGTTCAGGCAGATAGCCTTGGTTCCAGAACTGATCATAGCTGCTGCAGTCTTCTTCTGGTCCTGGTCCAGGAAAAGGCTGCTGGCCCCTATGAAAAGGTTTTCCCCTTGGTTCAGAGTCTGGCATTCCCTGTTGTGGCAGTAATGGGAATGAGTATCTGCCAGGAACATCTTCAGAATAAGAGTGACGCTTTAAGACAGGATTATCTGTCATCAAATGCCGAGAAGAACCCTGGTCAAAACCGGAGTCCAAACGCTGTTGGGAACCAAACCTATTATACATATCTGCAGGGCCGCGAAGGGACCCCTGCCTCTTTAGAGCCATAATCCTCAAATTCCCGTCGAGTTGATCGTCATATGGATGTCCTCCCCAGTCATCAGAAGGAATGTCCAGGAATCTTTTAGGCTCTCTGTACAGTGAAGTGCTTTCATTTGGAAATTGTCTCTTTTGTAAAACTTTTAAATCCTCCATCTGAGCAAGCATGTTGTCAACATTCAGCGGCTGCGACTGAGCGAAGAGAATCCGGAACTCCTCGTCGAAGGTGGTGACCAGCTGTCCCAGGAAGAGGTGGGCCATGCAGCGGTGCAGCTTCTCAAAAGACCACATGAAGCTGGAGGAAGACAACAACCAGATGGGGTTATCATCTCAGAGACTAACCTAAAAACAGGAGCAAGCAGCTTTCACACTTATGTGCACAAAGCCTTGAAGCACATCAATCTTTCATTGTTGAAGCTTAACCTTCCAATATTCAATTTGAGTACATAAATCCAGAGGAGAAAATCCCACCTTAAGGGGTTATTTTTAAGAAAATTGTACAAGCCTCTAATAATTGCTAGTTAATAAGTAATAATTTGGACTTTTGTCATTTTAATTTGTAAACTGCGACTTCCTGTTTCCCAACAGTTCTTTACATTTTATTGTTCACAAATATGGGAAACAATGGCTAATTACATCTTAGGAGTTATTTTGATGGTCGTAGTTTAATCTAAAATGAAGTTTCTGTCATATCTGGAGGGTATTTGGGTTGCTTTGGGGATTTTCTGAGTTTGTATGTTTATTTTTGCTCAGCCTTTCTATCTTCAGTCCTCTTCGTTGTTTTCTGCTCAAGTTATTCTTGTTTACTGCTTGTACTCAGCTAGTTTTTCAGGCTCTTCCTCAGTGTTTTCCTCTTTGTTATTGTTGATTTTCTTTCTACTTCTGCCTCTGGCCTGGTCTCCTCTCACAGCTGCACCCTGTTTCTAATCAGACGCCTGTTTTTATTGGTCTCATATCCAAACTTACGTAGAAACTGAATATTTGGTTTTTCCATTTCCTGTAAGCTATAATCATAAAACTTTCCAGAAATAAAAGCTTGAAATGAATAACCTTGTATAATCTATTGAATGTTGGTTTCACTTTTTAAATTCAATAATATTCCTTATTTTGATGCATTCATTTGTTTTTGAACTAATGTTACCTACAACTTCATAGTGAATAACAGATTGCTTTAAGTTTTAATTTGAAACTACCACATCAGTAACAAACAAAGCTTTTGTTTGCAAGTCTCCATAGCAACCATTAGATACTAAACAAAACCCATCGACAGGAAGCTATTTGAGATTTTAATCAACAACCTGTGAAAAAGAACCACAGATGGGACCCCACTGTGGGAGGTGGAGTGATGCTGAGGGCCTGGGAAGCTTGTTAAGAGTGTATGGCATCATTACATCGAAGCATTTAACTGCTCGAGCAGAGAAACAAATATAGAAACTTTTGAGACACAAGAAACTTTCTGTTCATGACAAGACTTTATGCTGCTGCAACAAAAGATAAGATTCATTTTAAGGCTTTTTTACACATCTGTACTGGGATATCTTTATCAGTAACATTTAAAGGAGCCCACCTGTAATTCCCACTCAGCACAGCTCTGCAGTCGGTCAGCAGGAAGCGATCCATCATCTGGCCTTTGAAGGATTTCCCAGAGCGGCACTGATATGTTATTCCAGACACTGTTCTCAAGCGTATGAACTGCAGAAAACATCAAATCCAGTCATATCATTAATAATCAGCAGGTCATGCATGAGATAATGTTTTGAGCTGCTAGCTAAGTTAGGAGGCAGAGCTGTGTTAGCACTGTTCCCTCTAGCGATGCTAATATATGCCGTTAACCTGATTTAAATCGGTTACATGAGAAAAAGGAAAAATATTGACAAACCAGTTTATTTCTACAGTTCATTCAGCTGAAGGTTAATGGATTATAGTGCAAAGACAAGCTTGATAAGGTTCCTTTATTTGGATTGTGAAACTGCCAACAGCTATGCTAACCACAATACTTCTGTTTTCCACGCCGTTATTTTGGAAACGGCGCTAGGCAACAGAGCCGGTGGCACGATAAATACATGATTCTGAGAGAAATTTCCACAAAAAGATCAAAAAGCAATGTGCTTGTTTGTGTGTCAGTGTGTGTGAAGCTCCACTCCCTGTGTGCAGCAGGCTCAGCAAAGGATGTTTCTTAAAAAGCTGAATCTTCGAAGCTGTTTTAAGTCATGCATCATTGCTTTTATTTGCAACAAAATGTAATTTTTTCAGTAAAATGCATAGGAAGCTGTACTCACTGGGAAGGCCTGCAGATTGACTCTGCAGTTGGCCACCATGTTGACAAAGAGATCAGCATTCTGCTCATCCAGCAGGATGTAGACAGCAACTCTCCTCCCAGCGGCGTTGAGAATATCCGCAAATATGTCAACATCAGTAAACATGTCCATCACTATAGCGATGACCTGAGCAGAGAGAAGCCGAGAATGAGATAATAGTTCGAAATCCAACACAGGTGGGACGCTTTGAAAGGAAGGGGACGAAGGTTTGGGAGAGGCCAACCTGCTGGGCGTTCTTGATCAGCCGCCGGGCCTGCTCCTTGATGCTTGGCATGTCCGGCTCTGGGGGGTTAACCAGGGTCGTGACCTCTGTGGGCTCAATGAAGTGATGCACCTGAGGCCAGCCGAGGTCCAGACCGGGGACGTCCAGGTCGGAGTGAATGGGCCAGTAGGTGTCCGAGGAGCCTTCTCCCTCGCTGTCCAGGAACTGCTGCTCAGAGAGGATGCTCTGCTTCGGAGGCTGAACGACGCTCTGGATGTACTGGATCTCAGTCGGGGACAGGAAGTCCACCACGTCCACCTTTTGGAGGCACTGATAGTATCCTTCCAAGCTTTCCTCCACCAGGGAGTCGACAGCCAGGCGGTATTCCTCCCGGTAGTGGGGAGGGAGGTAATTGGGGTCCAGGGGGTTATCCCCCGCAGAGGAACACTGAGAGCGGCGCGCCATGCTGCAGTTCCAGGAATAAAAAGTCAAATGAATAACTCATTCACTGCAGTTTGGCTGATTTACATCACATACTGTCTTAGATTTAAAATATTTGTTTGTCAAAATCCAAACTTTTCAAGTAAAACATGAGTCCAGCAGAAAAGCAGACAGAGCAGCTTCAGCAATCTGACCTAAACATCAGCTGGGATCACAAATAGATAGAATTATAGGAGTTTGGAGGAAAAGGATGGAGATACTAGACTTCACCTGTGAACTAAAAAAACATACAATAATTCAGAATTACTGTCAGAGACACACGTCTAATATAGGCCAAAATAATAAGATAGGCTTTGATTTGTCATTTAGTTCATTAAAAAAATATGAAAATATGATGATTGTAACAGAAAAAATGAACCATTGTTGTTACTCTAAATAGTCCGATAATAGCAACAATACAATGGAAATACAAATAAGGTTATAAGTTACTATCATCATAAAGAAATGATTGACACACCATTAACAGCACCGAATAATAAAAAATAACTAATGATGATGTATTACATAGTAATTAATTATTTAAATAAGTATATGATTACAACATCATGACCATAATGATAATAAGCAAATATAAAGGTAAAAAGTAATTATTTAACATTTAACACCACTATCACAACAACAATACTACAACTGAGTGAAATATGATTACATAATTATGTGTTATAGTATTAGAAAGTAATATCTTGTTATAATAATATCTACATTAATACTGCTTCTATAAATAATTGTAATCATAATAATAATAATAACAATGGTAGTGCTACTACCAATACTAATAATAATCATCATAATACATTATAATAACAATAAGATAATTTTCATTAATAATGAAAAACAAAATCAATCAATAGGGACAAGAGTAATAACATTTTCAGCTCCATCCTAAACTGATCAAATGTGAAAGTTAAGAAGTAAGTGAGTTTAAACAAATGAGTTTAAATAAATGAATTTAAATGAGTGAGTTGAGGTGATGTTGGTGTGGAATGTGAGTGGAAAGCACACAGGCTGGAAAGCAGACAGGCTGGTTCAGGGTGCGGCTCCTCCCTCCGGACTAAAGTCTCCATTTCTGAGTGAAACGGAGCAGAAACAGCAACACTTTCCACACGACAAGAAGAAGAAAATAACCAACTAATACAGTAAAAGGCAGATTTTGGAGAAAAGTGACTCTTTCTTCTAAAAGTGGTTTTTGAAGCTAAATAAATAAAGAATTGAAACAGGAACAGAACCGCCATATTTACACATTAATAGCGATGCATAGCGGTTTTATGCAACAGTATCCAGTACCATAAACTCACCTCTGCTTTATTTCCTCGTCAAGCTTTAAACTTTCCTCCTCCCCGTTCAGCGAGTTTTTCTCCACGGCTGCGTGGCGCTTTTCTCCATGTTTCCAGCTGGGAGTTTGAAAGGAAACTTTTCTCTTACATGGCTCTTCTGCTCTCTGCTCTTCTCCTCACCAGCTCAACCAGTTTGCCGTCATGCTTCAGGCATGTTGGGCTGAATCTCTGAGTCGCGCAGGGGAAACTTGCAGTAGACAGAAGCAGAAGCCCCGCCCCCTTCAGGGCTTCATGTGTTTTTGGTTTTCAGACGCGTGAACTCTGATCATCTCTTATCTGACCCCTGAAGTGCTGCTATAACCTCCTCAGAATCTGTGTTTGGGTAAATCTATTCTCTGAAATGCTCATCTGCTCCCATCTTCAACAAAAACTCTCAAAACTTCCCTGCAGCTGAGTCACAGTAATGAATCTCATATATTGGCTTTGTTGGCTTCATTGATGGTTTAATTACTTGAGCTATGAGTTTTAAAGCATTGAATAAGTGGGTTGGGTTCATGATTGTTGGTTTAATTGCTCATTTGTTTGATGTGGTTTCAACATTACTCAGACATTCAACTTTGGAAATGAAATCAAGCCATTTAACTTAGACAAAAAGAAGGAAACAATAAGCGATGGGATGCGATACAGTCTCACTCTGAAGGCATTAAAAGAGCTGAATGGAGGCTTGAATAATATCTGAGGAACAGGACTTGTTCTTCAGCTGTATGAGGCTCCAAATATGTCAAAAATCTTGTTTTTTCTGTGGTGTGTTTGAATATCACACGGCTACAACACCTCTGACTTGTGGAGTTCCTCAAGGGTTTGTTCTGGGACCACTTTGTTTTCACTGCTTTGCTGATGATATTCAGTTTTTTGTGTTTATGTGATACAGTCGAACATTGTTTAGTGATTACACACTCAGACCTTTAGACATACCTGACATGTTTCAACGTTGTACTTCCATCTTTGTTAGGTGTCAAATATATTCACATTCCAGTAAAAGTAAGAACAGCTGATTCACTGGAACCTCTATAGTCCTCAGCATTTTCGCAAATTCAGCTAATTTATGTCATTTTGTGTGGAATGTAACTCCAAGTTATTCGCTGCTCTTTATTGTTGTGCCTATCTAAAGTATTTAAAACAAAATGCAGCTTGAGAAGCTGAAAAGTCCAAGCCACAAACTTGACAATAAGATTGGTTGATGTTTGCAAAGCAGTCATTCATTTTCCTGGTCGCTGATTGGCTGAACCCCCAACAGCAGAGCGATAAGGAAGACCATTGATGTTAGTGCCACCATGGTTACCGCTCTGTTATATATTAAATGATATTTTTCTCTTTAATAATAGACAGTCAAATTAATATTTCATGCTCTAATGAAATCAGGCCTCTGAAGTCAGAGTGCTGACACTGAACAAATCTTAAACCCATAAATCTAACTAAACCCACAAACCCCCATCTTTAAATCCAATATGGCTGCTGGAGAAAACATCGTGAATAGAGTCTCTGAGTGACGTTACATTCAGAAGTTGAAACAACGACCTTTACAGGCTGAAAATGTTCATATGAACAGAGAAGATCATTTTTCTTCTTCTCCTCTGCCTGCATTTTCTCCGTGTATCAACCTGCAAACTGCAGTTGCCTCAGGGAGTCGCAAGGAATAATGACAAATACAGAGAGTGGAAGTTTTTGTCTTTATGTAAAACATTCTGTAAGACAGGCATCAGTCAGCCTCTCTGCACAGGGTGGTGCAGCCCAGAGGAACATCCGGCGGGACCAGATGACGACTGTACAGCTGGACCCGTGAAATGCAGAAGTCGTTTTGGTCAGTTTCCCATTGGTTCATCATGTGAAACACTGGTTGCAAAATGAATCAGTCTGAGGCAGTGAGAAACCAATTAAACAGAGCTCACTTGAACGGCTATGTTGAGTTTTTTCAGTTTGTTTTTCAAGTGGGAGGTTCATTTTTAGAGGCTGTAACAAACCAAAACACCATCCGATTAAACAGAACAACATTTGAATGGAGTTAACAATGAAACCTGCTTCTTTTTTTATCTCAGTCCATTAGCAGTAGCTTCTTAGCTATTATCTGTGTTTCATCAAGACAGCTGTCTCCTGCAGATTAGATATTAACAGGTCATAACCTCTCAACAGATTTCCAAATATGCGGACTATCTCTTTAAGGCTTCCTGCTACCTGAAGCTCATAAATCAAAGTTCAGTTCTCTTCCTGGTAATACCCCAGCATATTTTTCATGTGTATTATGGAGCAAAGTTCAATAGCACCATATTTAGCCATGCTGTGTTACTTTAAATTTAAATGCCAGCTGTTATGAATCTGAAAACATGAAGTCAGCTAAAAAGGTTCATAAGATTCAGTATAGAAAGCAGTCAGAGTCTTTTGTGATGCTTCGAGATCCATTATCCATAAATGGAGAAAGTGTGGGATAGTGGAGAACCTTTCCAGGAGCCAAAATTACTTCAACGTCTCGTTCAGCAGGTCTGTGTTGCCTCAGACAAGGTCAAAGTTCATGAGAGGAATAATGAAGAGAAACTGGAGAGAGACCCACATTTACCAAAACACATCCTGATGAAACCAAAGTGTTTTATGGACAGATGAGAATTAAGCAGAAGTTTTTGGAAGACGTCACATTTGGCATAAAACAAACATTTCAGAAAAAGAACATCATACCCAGTCAAACACGGTGGTGGCAGCATGGTGGTCTGGGCTGCTTTGCTGCTTCAGGACTTTATTTCAAAGGCCATTTGTTACATAAAGTAACAAATTGGTTACCTGGTTACAGTGGCTGGTCAGTCAGCGCTCATCCAGATCACCATTAGATTCAATGGCAGCTGGAAAGTTTACAGGATTAAATGAAGTAAAGGTTTTTATGCAACATTGCAAATTGTTTTTGCAATTTTCCTGCCCACACAAGGAATATAATCACTTTTAATCGAGATCAGACGGACAGCTTTCAAGAGAAGAATCTCTTGTAGTTTATTTTAAAGTTTCAAAAGAGTTGGAGACATAAGCTGCAAAGTTGTGCAAGTCGTGCAGAGTAGGATCTGCTACACAATAAGCAATTAAAGCTGTTTATTAAAACCACCGGGGTAACAAAGGAAGGTTAACCTCAAACTGCTTCACTGGCTGTCATGAGGTTGTCAACAAACAATGGGAGCCATAAAAAAGGATCAGGACTGCAGTGATCCGACCCTGCAGCTGAGCAATGCAAACAGAACCAGGCAAACTTCACCTGTCAGCGATGATTCAAATCCATGTCCTGTACCAGACTGCCTCTGCTGCTTCACTTTCTGTTTTGGTGATTACATAGAAACATATTTTAGAAACTGGATTAAGATTTTTATTTCTAACAGTAGCGCTCGCTCTTCTCTTAGTCCTAAAATAGCTGTGTCAGAAAAATGCTGGGCCGGAGCCAAAGGAAGTGAGGCAATGTAGCAACTCAAGTGAAGACTCGAAGACAATTCCTCATTGTTGCCCTGGAGGCGCCACTCAAGGCACACCGATCAGGAGTGGGAATATAAACACCTGAATTCACATTCAGCCGACTCATGAAGAGTTGCTGCTCTGCATACCAGAAGGTAACATTCACCTCTGCGGTTTCGTAACCCGTGTAGCTCAGTAAAACATTTGAGGACTGACTCTTCCTGGCTCTGAGTGACAAAACTGATTGGGAAACACCATCAACCCCCCACACTGCAGCTGATATGATTTAGGAAACAAAGAAAGGCGTCAAAATGAGCTGAATCCTGTGAGTTCAGCTCTAAAAACACTCTGAACTCACTTGATCAAGTGCTTGGTTTTCATTCCCAGCTTATGCTGGAACAAAGAGAACTAACCGCATGGTTAACTCTTGACGTCTTAAACAGTGGCGCAGATTTTAGGGCTGTGAACCTGAAAGGCTTCGGCTTTCATGTTATCCAGTTTTACGTGCGTCAGGCGTCATGAACAAAGATATTTTCCACTGAAAAATGGACTAAAGCCAGTTGAAAGAACATGGCTGAGGACTGATGCAACATGAAACGTTCTGGATGGTGCTGGAAAGAAATACTGCAACGTACCTGAAAACGCGACCTGGAAGGCTAAACTTCATAGTTAGTGGGTGGGGTCTGACTTGCAATAACATGTATTATTTAATAGAGCAGCTCACTGGGCATGCTCAGACCTAATGCGGTTTTTCTGGCATGTTAGTTAGCTTAAATTATGGCAAACTGGTTCAGACTCAACAACTATGTAATGGATTACTGTCAGGTTCTGTCCAGGACATTCAATGGTTATCCTGCAGTCTCAACATGATTCTGTTCTGTGTTGCAATGTCATTTTGAGCTCACAGTGTTGTGCAAAAGTTTTAAACCAGCACTAATTTCTTTATCCTTTGCAGCCATGCAACCAGACTGCAACTCTGGGCATTGTTAGTTTGCTCAGCTCTTCCATGCCTCATGTCGGATGATGCCTGGACTGGTTGTCCTTCCCAGGAGTGTTAGCCATTGCCCAGCCTCCCTTTGAAAGCTCCTGCCAAGTTGTTGGACTGATCATCAAACCTTTAATTCAGTTGGGGGATCAGTGTGACTTTGGTTTTGACCTTTGACCACTGGTCATGGGATTCTTTCTGAAGTCCTTTTGTGGGGAATTTGCAAGAGTATTAAGGGATAGTTTAGAGTTTTCCAGTCGTTTAAAACCCCAAATCAAGAGTGGTTAAACTTCCCCATAACTTTCTGCTGTGTTCCTCTGTCTTCATTTCTGTGCTAATGTTCTCCAGCCAAACGCAAAGGCCTAAAGAAAACATCTGCATTCCTGCTGGGATCATATTTAGAGGTATAACAATAACATGGGATGAATACAAATGCATGCCACACTTTTCAGACTAAAAGATGGCGGTACTTATGCAACAGAATTGGAAAAAGTTCAGTGGGGTCCAACCATCGGTATGTGCTTTTGAACGTAGTAAAATAATTAAAATGTGTATAAAGCCGTCAAAGTCAGTAGTTAGTAATTGACTTCTGAACAGAACTGATTTCAAATCTTCATCAGAATAAACAATTATTGTCGTTAAGTCCTCAAATTGTAAATTTTGCGTTAATTTAATGTGTTAACAAGTAAAAACAAATTTAACTTTGAAAAATTGGAAAGGGATATGAATTTGGTAAATATGAGCCACATGGTGAGCTGACTCGTTTAATTCTGAATCTTTCCTCTTTAACAGTGGACCAACTCACCACTTCCTGGCTGCTTTTTTAAATCCTGGAAACTTACTGTGTATCTGTTGTTTATAGCACTGTTGTCATGTTGATAAGGAGAAGGAAGACAGTCAGGATGAGGAAGAGGATGGAAAACAAAGGGAAGGATAATAGAGGCAGGATGAGATCATGAATGTCTGGAGAAAAGCTTGATCAATGAATTCAGCAGGATGAATGAACAAATGACCAAACATGAATTTAATGTTAAAGAAAACCTCATGAGAGACAGTCTGGAGACTCTGTTGTGTTTGTTGTTTGAAGAGGCCTTGGTAGATTCCACAGACGGCTGCATTTTCACAACATGTCGAGTGTCAGAGACGATCCCAACGATCCCTCAGCAGCCAGAAGAGACGGACGGCGACCAGCGGGGACCATCAGTCCTCTGGTGGTGAAAGGACAGGACATAAACACTCAGGTGAGACAGAAACCTGAGCAGAATAAACGGTGTGGTGTTAAAGCTCTGTCTGTACGTCAGACTTCAATCCAGCTAAAGATGAGCAAAGAGCAAAAACTCAGTTTAAAGTTCATTAAACTCCTTCAGTGGGAAAAAATAGTGTCACAAAATACATGTTATCATGGAAATTACTGCATCTCCACTGGTAATACTTTTGCTAACTTAGTTGTAGTAGCAGTAGCAACCCATTTCATTTTTACTTTTAAGTGTTTAAATAAAGGAGCTCCATACAGATTGGCTATAAACCTCGATTTATTGTCGTTTCTTCTCTAAGTTATATTAAAAGTTGGATTTTTCAGACTTTCCAGTGTGAGGTTCTGCTAATGCAATAAAACAGATTTTGCCAGGGTTGCCAATGAAGTTGCGCAATTCAGCAGAAGTTGTGCATCTAATTTGTCTGTCAGGGCCTGCAGCGACAGGGTGGACGGCTTTGTTTTCATGCACAGAGTGAATCTTTGTGTGTGTCATCAAATTCACTTTAACTTGTGCTTCCCTGTGCCGGTGTTCGTAAGTGGCAGCTCACCTGCAGGAGTGGCAGCTGCGATTTGTCAAAGGCTCCAAACTACTCTAAAAATACAAGAAGACATGAAGCAGTTGAAGGAAAACAAAGTCAGACAGTCAAGCCGTTCTGGCCCTACCCTGATACGTGTTTGTTGAAGCATTCCTTACAACCAGCTTTCAGCTCTTCTCCAAGGACGAACTGAAACAGACTTGATAGACACTGGCTGACCACAGTTATGCCATAATCACAACCCTGAAGTCAAAAAGCTGTAAATCAGAGGGCAGCGACTCTGCTTTACATTTCTGTTTCCCGGTGACTTGTGGCTCCTTTGTGCTGCATCCTGTGGTCCATCCTGCAGCTGAGCAGCATGTGGGAATATCCTGAGACATCATATCCTGCCAGAGTATCCCAGATGCAAAGATAATAAAGCAAACTTCTTCAAGTTGAAGGTAAAAGGGTTACAATTAAATTAAAGGGGCTGTATTATGTCTTTTCCAGTCATTTTATAGCACAATAAAGTAACTGAGTTAACATCTGCTTTTAAAATAATATAATATACATTAAATATAACTTAAACTTTAATTTGTAGTTTATTGCCTTAAAATTGGGCATCTGTCTCTTTAAAACTCCTGGTGTTTCTGAAACTCCACCTTCATGACTCCTATTAACCCTTTAAAATGTTTTACCGTGTTGCTGAGAAGTTTCTCCTATGATGAGCTCAGCAGATACGCAGTTCCACCAGGTGTCTGCTAATTGTTGCTGGATAGTCTGAAGGAGGAGATTGGGGGAGGAACTGAGCCTCGAAGGCGGAGCTAGGTCCAGCCACCTGTTTTTCACAGCTGAATAGTTGCCATGGAGATCAGAGGATTTCTGAAGCATCCATGGATGAATCAAGGCAGCACTCCAGGTCTGTTTCTGATGACGGGATGTCGTTATAGCACGATGTGAAGCTCAAAATAAGACTGCCCCTTTAAAGAGAACAGAAATGACTAGAATCAGTTCTGGATCGAAGAGAAAAGTTGACCTGAGGTGAAGCTGTGCAGCCAACCTGAAAGCAGATCGCTGATTGTGACAGTTTCATGTTTGCCTTTGTTCCTGGGTGGTAAGCCAGCTTCCTCTCATACCTTTAGTAACATTTCAGGTTGAGCCTCTTTCTCTCATGGCCACTGTTTATGGTTGGCTGCTGCAAAGTCATGCTGGCAAAGCTTCAAATGGCAGGTGCTGAATGTGGGATCGGGCAGGTCTGGGCTCAGGATCCAATGCTTCTGGTCAAACTGTGGCGTTTACATAAAAACACTCCACAGAGAGCAGAGAGGTTTCCTTTGCTCCTCTTGGCTGTGGAGCAAAGGAAACACTCACTGTGGCTGTGAAATATATCTGCACATGGTCACATGGGAAAAGCATCATTATGTGTTTTAAACGTGATTTAATCAAAAATCACAGTTAAAAAATGTATTGCAAAATATGTTTCAAATGTACTTAGTTCATATGGAAAGTCATATTCAGTAAATTAAAATGTACGTCCTCATGAGTCTTGTTTTCTGTACCTTTTGAAAATAACATTTAACCAAGTATTTAATATATTTTTAATATAACTCACATTTCTGTTTGTATTTTTTCTGTTTATTAATGTTAAATGTCATGTTTTTATTAGCTGTAACTGAAAAAAAAAACTTCATAATTAAAAGAAATAAAAGCTTCCAAACATCAATCTGTGTAATGAATGAAGAAAATGGGTTTTATTTTCTGATAAACTTCCTGAATTAAATTTTATTCAACAATATTGTAATTCTGTGAATGTAGAAACAGGCGTTTCACCTATTAAATATTACTCTTTAGGTTTTGTTGGACTGTTCTGATTGTTGTTTTTATTTATTTAATTAATTATTTATGTTAGTTTGTTTCTGTTACTTTTTTCTCTTGCCTGAAATAAATTCATTAACGGGCAAAATATAAATGCAGGTGACAGATTGTCAGTTTGATTCCAACATCTGTTAAATACAGAAAATACCAACTAGAAAAAAAATATCATTGTTTGGTGTCCCTCTGGGTCGGTGCCAAACCCACCGGGTTTATAAATGTGTGAATATCTAGATAAATAACTTGTATTGCGAAAGAGTTTTGAGCAGCTGCTCAGTTTAAATCCACTTAATCCTGTTTAACATGGGAATGTTTTTACACGTTTTACCCTCAAAATATTCAAAAACCAAATGCAAAACAACGTTCTTAAATATTTCACATGGTATATATGACATTTATTTAAGGCAAATAAATGGCAGAGAACACCATCCAGTAATGTCTGAGGGAGGAGATGAATCTGCTCTTTATGGTCGCAGCGCCACTCCCAGGACTCTTACTCCCAGATGACATCATTGGTTTTAACTTTGGTCAATTTCTCTAAGCAACAAACAAAACAAATGAATGTTACATAATTATAACATGGAAAATATGAAGCATAAACCAGCCTGACTGTCCACTTATCTACCTGTTATATAATAAACAAATTAATACATCTTAATCACATTATCTATATGCGACAAATACGTAAAAATTTAAATCAGTTATTTAAAATTTAAGCTTCAAATTTCAGTACTTTAAATATGACATAATTGCCATGATGCACTCGACCATGAAATACCATAATCTGCCACTGGATCCAAACACATTTTTGGTTAACCTTTAATTAATGTTAGACATGTAATAAATTATTTATGGTGCTCTTTTTGTGTCAAATTTAATTATATTTGCATTAATAATGACACATTTAGTCATAATTTGGACACCATTTGGTCTTTCCTGCTTGAATTCAAATCAAAGCTGAAAAAAAGAGTCAAAAACAGAGGTCACTTAAAAAACATAAATGTAATAAATTATCTATTTAAAAAAAAAACAAAAAAAAAAACTCTAATTACACAAATTGAATATTCCAGAAACCAGAGATTTCAAATGGAAACTCAGAGAGGAAATTAAGACACGTCTGTGATCTGGACAGCTGAGCACACATTGGAGGATTAGAGTCTGAAAGGAGCCCAGACAGATTCAACACTGACTGGACAGATTGCCTCATTTTATTGCCTCAGCTGTTTTTTTTTCTTTCTGCTTTTGGATAACATTCATGTTGGCATAAATGTATGTGTTTTTGTGCATTTAAGCTGAAGGTACTTTGACCTTGAGAATGAACTTTAAAGATCTGCAGTGGTCATCATCAATGCCACTTTAATCTTGATGTCATTTTACAGGTTTTTAAAATACTAACTGTTTTAGTCCAACCTTTCTAATCTGATTTGCCTTTACATTGTAAGCCCTCCACACCTCTGTTGGTTTCTAAAGCTGAAGCTAAAACTAACAGTGTGACTCACGTATTACATCACTAACCTTTGGAGCAACATGAGGGCAGGTAAAAACTTTCATGTTTAATTTTAATAATAATAATAATATTAAACAGTTTTGACTTTAATGTCTGTGACTTTGTCTTTATTTTATTCCTGTTTGTCAATTTTATCAAAGTTTTAGCTTTGTTTAGTTCTCCTGCATTTTTTTCTTTGCTCTTGGGATATTTCATATAATTTGTCTGTTTTTTCAAAAATATCTTAATATCCCCATGTATGAAGTTCAGTTTTATCTTATTTTTATTTGTATGATTATTTAAAAAATTATGTCTAAAAATGCCCTTCTTATAATTATTTTATTTTTTGTTGGTGGTGTCTTCTTACTCAGTTTTGAGTTCCATATTTTATATGACATTTATTTAAATTATTATTATTATTTAGTTTTTTTTTTTTTTTAAAAAATGAATTGACTTACCTTTTTTTTTTTTTTTTTTTAAAGAAACATTTGTTTCATTACACGTTTTAGTCGCGGTGGCGCAAGTGAGCAGTTTCTCAAAACATTTACCAACGAAGAAGATTCTTGCCGGGACCCGCGCTTGATCAAAGATCGTTTATTTATGGGAAGTGTCTTACTTCATCGCAAGAACTGAGCAGACTTACCAAACCAGCACGCCAAATTAAGTAAAAAAGGACACCAAGTCAGCTGTCAAGAATTGCATTTTGAGGTTGAGGAAAAACTGAAAAGTTTTTTTGCATTTTAATATATTTTTAAAAAACATAAGTTTGACATTCGCCGTCCTCTTATCTTTTGAGTCACAGTAAGACGTCGTATTGTTTTTATTTTCGCCTCGTTTCAGCGTGAGAGCCCTATCATGTGGAAGTCGCACAATGTAGTATTTTATTATAATTCATTGCAGTTTAGTCTCCCCGGTCAGATATTTGGGTATTTGCAGCGGTTTAGCTTCTGCTAGCAGTTTTCTAGAAACAAACATGGCAGGAGTGATTCGGAGGCTCGATGAGACTGTTGTCAACAGGATCGCAGCGGGAGAAGTTATCCAGCGTCCTGCCAACGCCGTCAAAGAAATGATCGAAAACTGGTATTTTAATATATTTGTGATGATAAAAGTATTTTTGTAGGGGGTAATAAACAACCAGAAGACTAGAAATGCTCACGAACCGTTACTGTTGACATATTCTACACGCGCTGCTGTTCAACTCATCATGATTGATGTTTATGTTTTGAAATGTTCCAGTTTGGACGCAAAGGCCACCAACATCCAGGTGACGGTGAAGGACGGAGGCCTGAAGCTCCTTCAGATCCAGGACAATGGTACCGGGATCAGGGTGAGTAACGGCGTCCTGCTGCTGCAGCAGAGGCGACCCTAGCATGAACGCTGCCCGGGGGGTCACACCCTCTAGGCCCCCCGCCACCTATTCCTTCCAAAGATATTTATATCTCTTGAACATTTCACATGTTCATATAAATGATTATTAACCAAACGCTCATTTCTCACCACAGAAAGAAGATATGGAGATTGTTTGTGAGCGGTTCACCACCAGCAAACTGCAGACCTTCGAGGACCTTTCAGCGATTGCGACTTACGGGTTCAGAGGAGAGGTGACGACTCTTGTGGCCTCAGCTCAGGAGCCACGTCAGTGCTCCAGCTGAATCTTTTGTCTCTTCTCATTCCTGCAGGCTCTTGCCAGTATCAGCCATGTGGCTCATGTTACCATAACAACCAAGACGGCTGATGCAAAGTGTGCTTACAGGTATTTCCACTTTACAAACACAAACTGCACCAGGTGTTAGTGGTAGGAAATGGAGGGATGTGCTTTTCTTAAATTACTGCCTTCTTTTTTTAATCACCTGTCTTTCCTGCCTCTGTTTATCATCTTTCCTTTCTTCTGTCCTTCTTTCTCTCTGTTACACCTTGTTAGCATCTCGCTCCATTTTTTCAAAGTCTTTCCTCTTTTCATTCTCTGTGTCCTATTTTTGTCCTGACACGTCTTTTATTCCCTCATTGTGTCCTTTCTTTACTTTTTCTGTCTTAAGTTCCCTTCACTTCCTTCCCTGCAGTTCCCACATTGAAAAATATCTGTTACAAATTCCATAGCTGACATTTTTATTTATATTTTAGTTTGTCAGAACAAACAAAAGGGACTAAAAACTGGTACTTAAGGCCTTTAAAAGTCAAATGTAAAAGCACACCACACTTTTGAGAGTTTCTTTTCTAAAAGATTGAAAGTCACATTCAGATTTGCTACTTTAGTTCTGTTTTAATGATGTTGTTCAGAGCGAGCTACAGCGATGGCAAACTGAAGGGCCCTCCGAAGCCCTGCGCCGGGAACCAGGGGACCCAGATCCTGGTGAGTTCCTGCCTGCAGCACGTCAGCTGTCTGAAAACGAAGCGTTTGGATTCTGACGAATCGTTCCTGTTGTCCCGGCAGGTGGAGGACCTTTTCTACAACGTGTCCACCAGGAGGAAGGCCCTGAAGAGCCCGGCAGATGAATACTCCAGGATCGTGGACGTGGTCAGCAGGTCTGGACTCAAACCTCAACCATTTCTGCTTCCTATGACTAAGTGTTTCATATCTAGTCCTGCTTTGTCTCTTTAAAGGTACGCTATTCACAATTCAGGAAAAAGCTTCTCAGTCAAAAAGGTGAAACTTACTTTCTTTTTTTTTTGTTTTTAAATAAAATCAGCTGCAGGTTTAAATAGTAAATTTGTCTTTTGGCAGCAAGGAGAGACGGTGGCGGAGGTGAGGACGCTTCCTAACGCGTCCGTCGTGGACAACATCCGCAGCGTCTTTGGAAACCCGGTCAGCAGGTAAATCTGGTCCCCAGTGGACTCGGTTGCCCCGTGTCTCCTGTGTGTCCCTGTCTGACCTTGCCGTGTCCCTGTCTGACCTTGCCGTGTC
>VMRN01000156.1:391718-423698 GCA_010277015.1 Poeciliopsis turrubarensis | reverse complement strand
CCCTGTCTGACCTTGCCGTGTCCCTGTCTGACCTTGCCGTGTCCCTGGTGTGTCCTCTGCCTCCGTGTCCACAGGGAGCTGATCGAAGTCGGCTGCCAGGACCAGAAGCTGGCCTTCACCCTGAAGGGCTTCGTCTCCAACGCTAACTACTCCATGAAGCGATGCATCCTGGTTCTGTTCATCAACCGTACGTTGTCATAGTAACGCACTGCATCCGCTCGGCGCCGTTTTCACCACAGGTCGTCCTCTGTCTCTTTCAGACCGGCTGGTGGAGTCCAGCGCTCTGAAGAAAGCCGTGGAAACGGTTTACGCCGCTTACCTCCCGAAAAACTCACACCCCTTCCTCTACCTCAGGTTGGAAACCACTAAATCCATCGCCATGGTGATGTCTGTGTGTGCAGTAGCTGCTTCCTAATGAAATCCAGGTGTTAATATTATCATATCATCATCCTAATGTAATTTGTGAAACAGCAGCAGCTGATCACAAAGGACACAAAAGTCTTTGATCAAAAGGTTAAAGGTCACAGACAAATGAAAGCTGAGATGAGAAAGAGAGGAAGCCAGAAATATTTGAAATGTTTTAGTTCCCCGACCCGCAGCATCATGGGTCCTCCACCGAACCAAGCTGTAGTTGTAAGTTTTTTCTCACAATCATTATGGATCAGTCTGTAGAAACTCTGTAGAGGAAATAAAACCTTTTCTGGCTTTCCTCCCAAACAAACAGTTAGCTTTCAGATAGCATCTAATATTTGTTATGGAAACTCTGCGTCTCCAGGACGCTGCGGTTTCCAGTTTTTATTGTTTCCTCCCGTCCTGCTCCCTGTGAGTGAAGGTTAACCCGGGTTCTGGTCCAGCTGTGGTCACAGATCCAGATGTTTGAAGTTCTGATTGTAAACATGGACAAGTTTAGGTTAGCAGTGGTTTTCTGTCTCACCTTTGAATTGTGTGTCACATCATGTTTGTCCTCCATAAGAAACATAAGATTATGTGTTGACTACTAAAGATTAAGGGAAAATATAAATGAGATGCTGAAGGTGCATTTATTTTATAGGAAATGTTGACGTTCTTTTTGCTGTTTTCACATTTTGCCCAGATTTAAAGTAAAACATGGAGGATTCTGTAACTTCCTGTGACGTTTTCCCCTCAGCCTGGAAATCGCTCCGCAGAACGTTGATGTGAACGTTCATCCCACCAAACACGAAGTGCACTTCCTGCATGAGGACAGCGTGATGGAGAGCGTTCAGAAGCACATCGAGAGCAAACTGCTTGGCTCCAACTCGTCCCGGACGTACTTCACTCAGGTGTGATCAGACTCCGACTGCCGTCCGCCTCTCAGCTCCTCCTCAACTTCTTCTTCTGTGGTTTCCAGACGTTGCTGCCGGGGCTGTCTGTGTCCGGCGGTTCTGAAGTAAAACCATCTGGATCCTCTGAGTCCGCCGAGCGCGTCTACGCCCACCAGATGGTCCGGACCGACTGCCACGCCCAGAAACTGGACGCCTTCCTGCAGCCGAAAGAGAAGCCGACCCCTGACCCAGAGACGGCCGGGCCCAGCGGGTCGCCGGTGGCAACCAGGACCTCCGAGCTGGACAGTCTGGAGCTGGATGATGCAGACATGCTGGAGGCGGCGCTGGAAGAACCTGGTCCAGCAGGGGAAGAGGAACGCAGCGGCGCTGCTGAGGAAGATCAGAGGTAGAGCAAAGATTTCTGCCTGGAAAGGGTCTAAAAAAAAGTTTGGATTTTAGTCTTTTTTTATTCTAATATGTAAAAAGAAGCTATTGTTTAAACCAATGTTAATTTTTGAATTGTTTTTGTGATATAAATTTTTCTGTGCAATCAATAATATCACAGATTTTTTTGCAGCTTCTTTAGAAATATTACCAAGAAATTTTCCAATATTTGCACATTTACT
The DNA here is from genome assembly GCA_010277015.1 of Poeciliopsis turrubarensis. Taxonomy (NCBI): domain Eukaryota; kingdom Metazoa; phylum Chordata; class Actinopteri; order Cyprinodontiformes; family Poeciliidae; genus Poeciliopsis; species Poeciliopsis turrubarensis. Next base: position 421,789 of record VMRN01000156.1, on the reverse strand, counting down.
CAACATGAATCCCAGACATCAAGTAAAGACTCAAGCAGCATAGAAGACATAAGAAACCCTGCCACCTGCAGGTGGGAGGTAGCATCACTTCCACCCAGTACTTTTGATTTTTTTTTTTTTTTTTTTTCAGAAAATTGGCAATAACGTCACATTTATGCATCAAAACTGGAAAATACAGATTATATGGGTTTGGTGTGAAGCAGAGAAGCAACGTCAGCCGTAGTGTTGCGTTTTACTGACATGAAAAGGTAGAAAAATGTACTAAAATATCAGTAAATATGTTTTTTTGGTTCAGATTTTTATATCGGTGCATCCTGAAAAATAAATTCCTGTAACTTTTCCACATTTAGTTCAGTTTATATTCAAAGTAACGGAAAACTTTCTGTAGATTCCCGAGTGCAGTTCCTGCTTCCAAGGTTGCAACATTTTCCTTTACTGTTTTTTTTTTTTTTTTTTGGAAAAGGGGGAAAAACCCCTCCTGGTAGGTTTTGATTTAGTCATAGTGTGAATGACAGCAGCTCGGGGAAAAGCAAGTCAGATCAGGACGGGTGTTGATGAACGACTGGAGCAAGTCTGAACAGCGACCTGCAGAGAGCGAGTCGAGGACAGAGTTTAATGTCTCATGAAGGACGTCTATGTCCTGCAGGCGGCCCGTTGGGCTTTTCTGCCGTTATTTATGACATCCTGACTCACCTCTAGGTCTAATGCAGCCTTTCTATCTCAAATCGTGGAACTGTTTCGCCTTCTGGTGGCTGAAATGTTTCTGTTTTCACAGGAAGCGACCCAGACAGCAGGAGGATGAAGAGGAGGACGATGAGGGGCTGACGGCTGCCGCCACGCCCAAGAGAAGGGTGATCAAACTGACCAGCATCAAGGATCTGAGAGCAGAGATCACAGAGAACGCTCACAGAGGTAGCTTAGCTTAGCGTAGCTTAGCTTAGCGTAGCGTAGCATAGCTTAGCGTCTCTGCCGTTTCCACCAGGCCTGCACCGACAGAGCCGTCCTCCAGGCCAGAACTCTCCTTACACAACTCCAGCCTCCGTCATATCCTGCTTTCAGGTCACAAATAGAAACCCCAAACATCCTGTTGCCATGCCAACGTGACCTCACCAAACAAAAAGCTGCTGTGGTAGAAATGGATGAGGTTTTCATGTTCCTATGATGTAAAGCTCTTTGAGCCAAACCGTCTCTCTGGTCCTGATCCGGGTTCTGTGTGTTTTTCTGTGTGTTTTTCTGTGTGTTTTTCTGTGTGTTTTGTGCAGGTCTGCAGGAGATGCTGCAGAAACACTCGTTCGTTGGCTGCGTGGATCCGCAGTGGAGTCTGATCCAGCATCACACGAAGCTCTACCTGCTCAACACAACCACACTCAGGTCAGGACGGCAGGAAGGACGCACTGCACACAACACACTCAGTCACCTTACAACCACAAACTGTCAGGATTCCATGTTATCCAGCCCCATTTACTCTGATGCCACTAAATACGATCCAATTTCCCTCTGATGTCACCTGGTTAGTCTCGCTGTGTTTATTTCTCATGAAGAGAAAGAGCGGAGATGAGATTTCAGTTTTATCCTCATTGCATCTAGAAAGTTTTCACATTTTATAATACGTCCTAATTCCAAATTGTATTGAATTAATTTCTTTCCTTTTCCTCAAAACAACAGACATAAAGTTATGAGTTTGTCAGATGTGTTTTGTATTTGTCTGGAATGTTTGGTTGTTAATTTACTAGCAAACAAAAGGTTAAAACTACTGAAATTAAAACAGAATTGAAAATTTGAAGTCAAAACCAAATTAAAACCTTGTGCTGAACACACAGGCTCTATGGTGAAACATGGTGGTGGTAGCATCATGATGTGGGGAAGCTTTTCATCAGTGTCAACGACACTAATAAAACTTGATTGTATGATGGATTGAGGTGAATACAGCACATTCATGAAAGAAAACCCTAATTTGATGTTGATATTCAAATTAGGGCAGAGATTCAGAGTGGCCTAGTCAAAGTCCAGGCTAAATTTAATTGAGAATTGATGGAAGACCTGAAAATGTATATTTTTACAAAGAGTAGCATCTTTAATTAATACGAGTATGATGCTACATAGTGACGACTCAGTGAGTCAAAAAATAAAAGCATGCCGCACTTTTCAGATTTTACTTTAAGAAAACTCCTTTGTTTGTGTTGCAGTCGGGAGCTTTTCTACCAAATTCTCATCTTTGACTTTGGGAACTTCGGCGTCCTCAGACTGTCTGTAAGTCGAGTCTGAACCAATCAGAACCTCTACTGACGGATCAGAACCAATCAGAACCTTTACTGACGGCGATGTTCACCAGACGCCGGCGCCGCTGTACGACCTGGCCATGCTGGCGCTGGACTCGGCAGAGAGCGGCTGGACGGAGGAAGACGGGCCGAAGGAGGGCCTGGCTCAGTACATCGTGGACTTCCTGAAGAAGAAGGCAGACATGCTGGAGGATTATTTCTCCATGGAGATCGATCAGGTCCGCCGGCCGGGGATTAAAACGCTTTTCTTCCAGAGGAGACGAGTGGCTAAACTGAAGCAATGTCTTCCAGGAGGGAAACCTGACGGGGCTGCCTCTGCTCCTGGATAAATACACGCCCATCATGGAAGGCCTGCCCTTGTTCATCCTGCGCCTCGCCACCGAGGTGAGGGCAGCGCCGTTCCTTCCTGGAAGCATTTCAGGAAAAGTTTCTGACGGTTTCTGCCTGCAGGTGAACTGGGACAACGAGAAGGAATGCTTCCGAGACTTCAGCAAGGAGTGCAGCGTCTTCTACTCCATCAGGAAGCAGTTCGTCCTGGAGGCCGAGCCTGGCGACGAGCCGGTGAGCAGGTCCAGCCTGAACATACGGAAGACAATTAGGGCCAACAACAACAAAATAACATATTGAAAAATTCTGATTTAAAACTTAAAATTCTGACTTTTATCTCAAAATTTTGAATTTCTCTCATAATTCTAAAATGTTTCTCAAAATTCTGACTTTTTTCAGAATTGTACTTTTAATTTTATAATTTTGACTCAAGATTCTGAGTCTATGTCAAAATACAAATAATTAACCAAACATTTTAAGGTGCATGTCAATTATGTTGTAAGTATATTAAAAATAATAGTTACCCCAACCTGCACTTTATCCACACTGAAAGCCTGTCCCAAATTTACTTGGTAGATTTAACTTTTAAGATTAGATTTGACTAATGGTGCTTAAACAATCCAAACAATTCTGTGACAATAAAACCTGAGAACTCACGGTGTTAAATCTTGAATCGTGTTTCAGGAATCAGACGGGAATTCCTGGCGCTGGAATGTGGAACACGTTCTGTTCAAAGCTTTCCGAACTCTCTTCAGTCCCCCGAAAAGCTTCAGCGAGGACGGCACCGTGCTGCAGATCGCCAACCTGCCTGACCTCTACAAGGTGTTTGAGCGCTGCTGAAGCCCCAGATGCTGCTGCTGCTGTTTTATACCTCCATTTTTTCTTCTGTAAATACATTTATACCAAAGACTGATCTGCTTGGAGGAATTAAATGGAAGCCTGTCATGTATGGATGCAAACAATTAATCGACTTATGATGATGTCGTAAGTCTTAATGGTTTGCTAGACTAAAGTGTGTTTCTACTTTTTAATGTAGTTTGGCTGCCATCCAGCAGAGGGCGCTGCTGGTCAGATTTAGTGTTGATTAAACTTTGTTCTACTGTAAAAATACTTTTTACGGTTCTAATTACCTCTTCGCCATGACAACCTGACCTTCCTCTTGTTTTGCTGCAACTTCCAAAGCCATGAAGGAAATGTTTCTAATGCAGGAAGAAATTTTAGTTCTTCTATAAAATCTGATTTTAATATTTAAAAGTAACTAGCTTTATACTATACAAATGACTCACCTCCTTTTAATAGTTTTTTTTTATTCTTGTAGTAGAGGATTCATTTTTCTCTAAAATCTGAAAACAAATTAAGTTAAATTTTGTCACCTTTCACAATAAAACATTTTATGAGGTACACATTTAGAAAATTACTTTATTTTTAGCAGTGGAATTAGAAAAGGCTTCAGACTAATAAAACTAATAAAATCCAAATAAAGGATGTTGCACACAGCTCTGTAAATCATACATTTATTCTCCAGAAATCTTTAAATATTTGAAAAAAATTCAAAGAAACTGCAGCAGACAGTTGTTTCTATATACTTTCACACCATGACTGCACCCCCATTGTTTTATTATTTTAAATACATCATACCGTACCTGTTCAAACAATTATTCTATTCACTGAGCGGTGCAGCCCCCTCCCCGTGTCTCCTAAAGTGAAAAAGGCACTTCACTGCGTGAAGGGAAGCTGGGAAGCTGCAGGCCTGGAGCAGCAAGTAGATTTAAGTTTAAAAGCATCATTAGACCCGTTCATGCAACCTGTCAGAAAGTAGAGCCAAGCACCCGGCCAGAGGGGGAAACGTGACCGGAGGTTTTTCTCAGCTGCATCTCCCAGTTCTACCAGTTTGGTTTCCCAGTCGTTCCTCCAGAAGAGCCGGACCAAATCCCAACTTTACCAAAAACAACAACAAAAAATGTTCAGATTTGTTTCCCTCTGCTACAAGATTGGAAGTGTTTTGGTTAGCTACACGTCTCCAGGCGTTGCAGCTGAGAGCAGAGTGAGCTTCAGGCGCAGTGTGGCAGTGGGAGGTCAGAGGTCATGGCGCCGGCCTCACTGCTGGGACAGCAGGGCGTTCCGGTTGGCCTTCATCTTCTCCAGGCGTTTCACCAGGTGGCTGTTGGTCATTTCCATCTCCTCGATCTTATCCAGAGCCGTGCGCAGCTATGAGGAAGAGGAAGAGTACAGGTTACACATTCAGTCGCGACGCGTCACGTCAGAAAAACGCAGAGTAATCAGATTACTTCTCTCTGGAGTTTCCGTTTCTCGGCCTTGAGCTCGTCTTCTACTTTCTCTGAGTTATCGGCTGCTGCCTTGTACCTGGCAACCTGGCCTTCGAGTCGGCTGATCTGAACACACACACAGGCACACGCACACACACACACACACACACACACACACACACACACACACACACACGCACACACACACACACACACACACACACACACGAGCGCTTACTTTATGTTTACTGCTACAGTTTTGTGACCATTAATGCCAACTATATTATGAAATGTATCCATCAGGTTTTTCCTGGATGAATCTGATTCCTGTTGATTGAGACACTCAGGTTATTTTCTTAGGATTGTTTCACAAGAGAAAAAAGTAATAAAATTTACCTAATTTAAAGAAGAATCAATGTAGTAGTTCAAAGTGTTTTCCATAATAAAAATAAAATTACAAAGTCATAAATAAAACGCCATACAGTCAGCAGTTGAACAAACAGCTGCATTATATGAGACTTCAGTTTTGGCAAAAACAGTAAAAGTTTTAATTCCTTGGCAAGATTTATCGTTAGCAATTAATGGAATTTTTAAATGGATTTAGCATAAAGCTAATAGATGTAGCGCTAACTTTTTGTAGCATTACGAGAGATGTTACCATAGTAACATCTCTGATGGCAGCGATGCACTGCCATCAGACAGCGATCTGATTGGCTAATAACTTACATTTTGTTCCATTGTACCCATTTCTTGTTCGGCCTTTGAAAGCTTGAACTTGTATTCACTAATCTGTCTGTTGGCGTCTCCTGTAAGAGGATGAAGAGCAGAGCAATGAGGCTGGACATGCAGAGCGATATCTTATGGCTCATGTTGTGGTTATGGAAGGAAGTGAGCTCACTCTGCATCTCGATGAAGTGCAGATCTGTACCGTTCTCCATGTTCTCCCCGTCTGGGAACGCTCCGTCCACCTTGGAGTGTTTCTGCTTCTCCTCCTCCAGCTGGTTCTTCAGTTTCCTGATCTGAGCTAGAAGCTCGTCCTTCTCGTCCGCCAGCTTCCGTAGCCTGACATCTGCAGGCCGGGGGGGGACATTGCACCAACCGACGGTCAGCGGCTTCACAAAGCGTTGCTACGGGTGACAAGTGGCGTGACTCACCCAGTGGGCCCTCGCCTGCGGAGTCTAGCACCTGAGCGGCCTCCTGGGTTACCAGTGTGATTCCTGAGGGAAGAGGTTCGTGGTTGACGTCTCCGTTGGGCGTCCCGTCTGGGATTATCACCAGGCCGTGTTTCTGAAACAGATTATTAAAAATAAACAAACACTGTGATGAGGAAACAGATGCAGATGTTCAATAACATTGATATGAACTTAAGTTTATTTAAATTCAAATATTTTTTAGTGTCAGATTAAGCTACAACAATTAGAGAGTTTTGCATGTTATTATCAGGGGAATCAACATCAAAATGAAACCAGAAGTTGAACAAAACGGCAACAAATAAAACAAAATCAGCAGATTTGGAGGAATAAGAAACCAGAAAGTGAAGAGCTACAAACAGATGGGATGGAAGCAGAGGTTTGGTTTCACCCTCCACCTGCCTGTTGGCCGTATGAACCTACCTCTGCGCCTCTGGACTTCCCCTTGATGTCGGCGAGCTCATCTCTGAGCTCGTCCCTCTCATTCCTAATGCAATCAAAGTATTCTTTCTGCCTTTCTAGGGCCTGGCCACACGAGAGAAGACAAGAGGAGACGAGGAGAAAGTTGGACAGATGTTCTGGACAGACATGCAGCACAGCTCCACATGCAGAGGGATGGAGAAAGACAGGAGCAAAATCACATGCAGACAAGCCGCCATTTTGGCAAATTTATAGTATTTCAATCAGGATTTTAGTGTGAAAAACCAAAACAAGTACTGCATAACTGAAGTTTTCAATCCATCCTCTGAACAGGGAGAGAACATGGACAAACTGGAGACATATCAAGACATGGACATCCATCTAAAGCAGTCAAGAGGCCAAGGTGACTCTGGAGGAGCTGCAGGGATTCATAAAGTCCATGTAGAAAACCATGAGAGGCCAAGCAGGGGCAAAAACACAGCAGTATTTTCTGCTCCTCAATTCAAATCATCATAAGTGGGTGAAGCACCGGAATGAAAAACAGCAGCATAAATTACAAAGCAGCAATAAATATCACTTTCATTACTAATAGCCTCTTCAAAGCCAAACAAAAAATTCACACTTTTTTCACATTTCAATGTGTAATAAAATTAAAACATGCAGTGCTTCATTCCAGTTCACAACTCTGCACTAATTAGTGTTGTTCTCTCCTGAAAGGCCTTATTAAATGAAGCTTATGGTTGCTTTGTGTCAAAATGAGAGAAATCCTAAGCAGAGTGCATCCTTACAGCAATGCATGTAAAGTGAAAGGGTTCGGATTAAAAGGAAGTGTGGCACTTCATGATGTAACGGCTGTAGTAATGCACAGGTGGAACATGCCTGTCATGCTGGAGGATCTAAGATCATAGTGATGTCACCGCAAGCCTCCAGTCAGTCAGCAGATTTAACCGCCGTTATGACATGCAAAACCCCAGACTGTGCATGTGAGCAGGTCAGAGGGTTTCTGTCATGCTGTCTGTCACAGCAGCCCTCCTACCGCCATCTTTTTGTCCTTCCAGTTTATGGTTTCCTGCAGGTCAAACACCTCTCTGGTGAGGCCGTCTAACTTAGTCTGCATTCGCTGGCTCTCCTGGAGCGGGATTCAGCAACGACGAGATAACAGCAGGGAGAACAGGAGACGTTCAGTGGAGCAGAGGTGAAATGAAAACACTGAGGCCTAGTCCATACACAGCCCATGTCTGGGAAAACTAACATATATCGATGTATTTTGTTTATCCACACAAAAAATCTGTTTAATTAATGATTATTTATGAAAACTCTGTATGTCTCGGTGGGAAACGGAGCTTTAGAGGGACAAATAACGCATAATTCCCAATGAATGCTGTTTAGCATATCAGAATATCTCAATATTTGAATAGTTTGTACACTTTTCCCATAGTAAAATTCAAGAACATTTTAAAGGGAAATTTTCTAACTTTTCCTGCACTACACATTGGAGATACAAACAATATAAATAAACTGAAAAATAATAATTTAATACTCTTATTATTACTCATTTTGCGAAAGTATTCTACAATCTACAGCAGGTACAGATGAACTAAAAGCTAAAAAAAATATATGTTTTAAAATGTCTTTCCAACACATCCTGACTGATCTGAGGACAAAAACACCAACAAAAATCCCACAATTTCAATTATATTCAGTTACATATAAATATTATCATGGTTTTTCAGAAACAATCTGATTGGCCGACAGGTTTTAGTTTCGTACCACACTACCCCCTATGGGTGTGGCATGTTTAGATCAGGGGCGGATTCATGTGGATGAAAATGTTTCTGAAACCGATCCCAGGTTTTTTAAGTGATGTGGCGTTCCTGACATTAGTTTTGGTAGCGACCCGGCTACGTGTGCAGAAGGCCGCAGAGAAACAGAGGCAGAAACAGGAGAAAGGAGGAATCAAATGGAGCAGAAACGGGGAGGAGGGCGAGTTCCAGAGATCCCTGATCAGACATTTCTCTGCAGCGTACCTCTATGAGCTCGTCTCTCTGGCGGATTCCCTCCTTCAGCTCCTCTTGTTTGTGCTGCAGGACTGAACATGTGTGCTTCTGTCTTTCTAGTTCCTGAAACAACAAGCAACACTTTAACTCTGGAGGTCTTTAGGAAAACAAGGGTAAAGCTGGACGTCCCAACTGACCTTTGACTTGTCGTCCAGCTCCCTCCTCATCTCAGCCATCTGCTCCTCCATCTCCTCCACGACGTCCTTCAGCGTGTCCACCTGGTAGATCAGGTTACCTTTGTCGTTGTCCAGCTGTGCGTTCGACACCATGGCTTTCTTGTACTTCTCCTCCACCTCTGTGAGCGACTCCTGATTTAAGTTAGGAAGCAGGTTAAAGAGTAAAACGCAGGAAGTACCTGTTGCATGCTAACATGCAACAGGTATACAAGTAGCATAAGAAACGTTTTTTTGACCTATAGTAGTCAAACAGTTCTCACAGGGCGAGATGATTTATAGAACAGATTCTGTGCGTTTAATGGTCGATTTGCCCCTTTGCCATTTTTACCTCCATTTTCTAAGCCCTTGTGTCCATTTCACACACATTCGATTGATATTTCCTACCTGCAAGTGTTTTGATGAATAATGGAAAATCAAAAATCTCGTTTCTAAGATCCAAGTGTAAATTTTCTGAAGATTTGACGTTAAAACTTAATTTTGATGGATTCTGGTTGGACCAGCTTGAAATACAGGCGATCAAGACGAATCTAATAAAAGCAGCTCCTGATAAACTGATGCAGTGAAACACGGTGGCAGCATTATGCTGTGATGGGGAGGTGGAAGAAGCCCAAAACACGGCAATAATGAGCGAAAACCTGTAGGAGGCTGCAAAAGCAGAAAAATGAATCTAAACTGAACATTGTTTAAATAATATGTTAGTCACGATTAATCTGATTAATGGTTTCAGCTCTAGATGAATCCCTGCTCCTACAAACATGAATCGAGTCAATGTAATGAACAGGCCTTTGCAGAACTTGATGAAATGACAAGAAGGTAATTCAGCATTTTGATTCAGTTGTGGTGGATTTCTGTTGCTTTGGATGCAGAAGCTACATATAGACCTCAGAAAATAGTTTAAAATCAACATCTGGAAAAGCAGATGTAATCAGATCTGGTCCCTACCAGAATAAAGTTTTATAAAACCAACATAAACAGAGGTAGAAAATGAAAAAAGGGGCAAACGACCAGCAGCTGTGCTTGTATTTTCTAAACAAGTCATTTGTGAGCCATATGTGAAGAAAGGTCCAGTGAAGTCACAGAGTTAGAGCATTGCATCACTTTCAGAAGTGAAACAAGGCGGTGTGGTGAAAACCGAACCTGAAAAAGAGAAGATGGAAGTTTTCCAGGAAACGGGACAGTGAAAGTATCAAACTCTGCCAGGAACAGTCAGGAACCAGGCTGTTAGTAAACTCTTATCACTAGATAGAAAGTGTTTCATCTTGCTGATCCATGCCAACACCAGCCAGGGATGCAAGACTCCCATCAGACTGCAGATGGAGCTAGTTAAAGCCACAGTGTCATATCAAAACAGGAAGTGATGCAAGACCATGCAGTAGAGGTTCAACACAGCACAGACTGAGAGGTAGGAGAGGTTAGTGATGCCAGAGGAGAGGGAGAAGACATGCTTTGAGCTCCAGCCCCTCTACCTTCAGCTCTTTAAGCCCCTGCATGTACCGCCCCTCTACATCCTGAATCTGGTCCTTTAGCTCATAGATATCCTGCAGAGCACACGGAGGAACGGTTGGGGTGAAAAGCAAACAGAAAGCATCCATTGAGCCGTTCACAGACAGTCCAGCTGACATAAACATCAAAAGCCAGATTTAAAGGGACAGCTTCGCAGACGTCGAGTCGTCCCATGCTCACAAGGGGAAACGCTTCCAAGAAACGAGTTGTAGGCAGGAGGAACATACATGAAGTGTTTCAGAGATCTGAAGAGATGAGTGGAAACATATGTGGTCATGTTGAGAAGGGGAGACAGTAAGCATCTTACCCGCAGTTCACTCAGACTCGTGTCAGGGTCGTAGATGCTACCGGTGTCTGTGCTCCCTCGCCGTGACGACGTCCCGCCCAGCGAGGCCAGGGAGGCTGCTGATAGGGCGGGCGTGGCGCAGCGGGAGGACGGCTGAGGATGCCACAGAAAATCAAGTTTCATTAAAATATTAAACAAAAACAGTGAATGACATCTTAAACATAAAAAAAAACTGCTGACAATATATTGATAATGGCATAAAAATGGAAGTTCGTCCTCTCAAAACCAAAAACTTTAATTTTGTAACTTAACACTGGAAATGAAAGATATTTTAAATATCCAAAATATGACACAATGACCAAAATCATTGTGAACTTTAAATAAACGGGTAGAAAAGGAAAAAAGTCGCTATAATAGCAGTATTTCCACTGAAAACTACTGTGGTAACAGCAGCAGGTGGAAGCTGATTGACTCAAAACTGCTAAAACTGAACTAAAAGTTGTTTTCAAAAGGTCTGCAAGTTCACTTTATTTTATTATACAATTTTTAAAATATTAAGACACTTTATATTCACTGTAACTTTCTTGTTTAAATCCTCCTGAGGGGGGCGCTGTCATCTGGTCCTACACAGTTTTAAAACCTGACAGACAAGCTGACAATCTCCACCGACTGCGAGAACATCAGACAATAGTTTGTTGACAGCTCAGAAGTCAAGATAGCTGATGTGTCATGCATTGTGGGAAATCTGTGTTTTGTTCCTGACTTGATATTTAAGTAGCAAAAAGGTTCACAAAGCAGAAGTTTGTCAGATGCTGCAGTTTACGGCAGACTTGGTGTGTGATGATGGTAAATTTTAGAAATAAACTTACTTACCCGACTGTAATCTGTATACTGCTTGTCACATTTTTCATCCAGCTGCAGGAGAGAGAAGTCAGATTGTTAATTGAGTTGGAGACCATAAGTGCAGTCATGCTTGGGGTCGCCGGGTCACCTGTGAATCAGAAGTTAGTTCAAACAGAACCAACAACCTGGTAAAAGTGCTGCATGTTCACAAACAAAACAGGCAAAATGTTTGTTAAAAACATCTGAGAGCATGCTTCTGCACACCGATGCAGTCCACACAACCTCTTTCACCTTGAACATTATTAGTTCATATTTTCAGTCAAGTCTTTTAACACCAGATGTTATAATTTACAACCAGGACTCAGGTTCATTCAGTGCTGCACTGCATTTCCAGGCGCACGCATGCGATCTCGGTTTAGACACTTACAGCGTCCAGATCTGGAATGCTCAACTCGTCAAGGTCAGACACAATGCTGCCCCTTCGGTTGGAGCGGCTGAAGTAATCAGCAGCCGACTCGCTAATATCCGAGAAGTCAGACGACTACTCACACAGAGGAAGAGGAGAAGAGCGGCAGAAAACGTACGAGATAAGAGAACTGACAGGAAACAGCAGTAAACTCAGGATTTAAAAACAAACTGAATGAAAAGAAAAAAACTGTAAAACCTGAAAATATTCAAACTAGAGACGCACCAATCAGATTGGTTCTGATTTAAGACTTTTTGAAACCAGGTTTAATCATATTTAAACACTTTTACAATCATTGTAAATGACTAACCATAGGCTAATACCAATCTCATCTGTCAATTCGGGTTTTTTTTTAATCCTAAGGAAAATATAACATAATAATAATAATAAAAAGTACTTCTGGTTTGTTTGACTGAGCTGGAGGTTTTGAATTCCAAGATTTTTCCCATTTAGGCATCAAAGCATCCATCGTCTTCACCAGATATCGGGCCATTCCAAGCAAAAGAACCCAAAGCTTTATCAAACTTCTTTCTGTTCAAAAATGTTCTTCTGGTTGTTTGTCGACCAAAGACAGTTGCAGTTTTAGTTTTCTTACATTTCATAAATTTAGAAAGAATGAAAATAATCAAATTCTTTCAGTATTTGAGGTTCTGATGAAGAGATAAACCTTCTGCCAGTTTATTGGTGCATCTCTAATCGAAACCGCAGTGAAAGTTGAGGATGAGAGGCGGTTCGGTGGAGTCCGGCTGCAGCAGCTCACCGTGCTGTCCCTCCGGCCTCGGCTGTAGCGTTCCTGGGAAACGCTGCTGACAGTGTCATCATCTGAGGAGGAGTGCTACGAATACCCACACACACACACAACACACACGGATGGTAAGAAACCAAAATAAAGTAGGTCTGTTGCATGCCCAAGTAGTCACACAATCTCTATTAGCAGAAATTTTCTGAAATAAACTGCAGTATGAGTATGGATCCTCGTCCCCGACAGGAAAGGCGTCAGCTCATTAGCGGTGTGTTGGTGTGGTCATGCAGGGTAGCGGTGGGTTTAGTGTGCTCACCGCAGGGCTGCTGCGTGTGGAGCTGGCCCCAGAGGAGTACCAGCTGAGTTCAGAGGGCTGGGAACGAAGCGAGGAATGAGACGTGAGCGGCTGTGGGACGACGATGGCAAAAAAACAAAAACCTCCTTTCACAAACACTGAGAGGACTTACAGCTCTTGAACCGTAGCCCGAGCCGTAAAGACCAGCGTCATCGTAAATAGAGGCCTGAGGGAAACACGTGGGAGACAACACAGGACTCAGCAACAAAGCAGGAGGGAATGTTGATGGTTGACGCAACACTCAACTGGGTGGAGTAGAATTACTCTCTGTAGGCCATGCAGCACAGAAACCCGTTCACACCCGGGCTCAGGTATTCACGCTGCTTCCTCGTCATTTCAGCACATTACAACCACCAACCATGCAAGGGTTTAAAACATATTTTCCAAATAAAAGTCTGAAAAGTGAGACTTGGATCATTATCCAGTCTGGTTAAGTCTGTACTTTAAAGAACCAAAGTTATAGCTTTAAGTCCTTCGGGGCAGGAGTTTCTCAACTATTCAGCCTCTGATCCCCAAAATACTGGAGACCCGACTGGCAACCTGACAACTTCATAAAATAACCTGGAATTATCTCCCTCCATCCATTTAAAAAAACATATACAGAGTCAAGTTATATGCATTTTTAAATTATTTTCTTTTAGAGAAACAATTAAAAGGTATATTATACATTATATAATGCTACATTTATTTATTTCATGATGCATTTATTAATCTACATAATCTTGGTGTCATAATGATTCTAAAAACCATTTTGCGACCTGCCAATTGGTACCTTGTGACCCCCTTTGGGTTCCCGACCCACACTTTGTGAAACCCTGCTTTCAGATTAGAATTTCACAGATATAAACTTTGTTACTCAATTTTCCTTCTCAATCAGCTGAAACTGAGGAAGACTGTAAAGATAAAATCTGTGAAGAAGTCTTGGACTTTGACTAGGCCATTCTAACACATTAACATGGTTTGATGTCATTCTGGCTGCATGTTCAATTTCCTTTCATCCATTTTCCCAAAAACTAGCTAGCTTCCCCATCCCTGCTGAAGAAGAGCACAACCTCAGCATGATGCTGTCACTACCATGCTTCACTGCAGAGACTTTGTAGAATTACACTGAGATTTAATTCTCTGATTACCAATTACTTTTAAAGGAAGAAAAATCCAATTTCTCAATTGGTTGGACTGGTTTTTAATTAAGGGCATCCGAGTAAAGGGGGCTGAATTCAAATACCTCATTTAATTTGCACAGTTATGCACAACTTGATGTTAAAATTCCAGTAAGATGTGAAAAAGTCTAAAAGGAAATTAATCATTTCCTAAATCACTGTAAGTAAGTGGACCCTTTGTTTTACTGATCTGCAAAAAAACGCTCAACTTCTCAGAAAGTTTTGACCTTTCAAACTAACGAACATATCTCTGAACACTCCCGAGACATAAATCCACTCATCCAATATCTCAAGGGCACACCGACACAAACTGACCGTGCTGTGGCTGCGAGACAGAGCCGAACCGACGGTGGAGGACGAGGAGGAGGAAGTGGAAGCCTATGAGGGAGGAAGGGATGATGGGAAAGAAGTCAGAGCAGAGGAAGGAGGGATGCTGGGGTGGTGAGAGATTAAAGCGGTGAAGTGGAAACAGGACGATGGTTCTGCTGAGCGAGTCACTTTTAGGCCGTTTAACTTCAGAGTGTTGAGAGACTGTCCCGGTCAAATGAGGACGGTCTCCACCATGAAGGGCAAAACGTCCAGAATTCAAATGTTTCAGTGGATAAAGATTCAATTCCAGACTAATTTCTACATTTTTCAGCAGTTTAAATAAAATATAAATCTATAACAATCACCTGGTTGGATTTTATTATCGGCATGTTTTACAAACTGTGAAGTAACAACGATGATGTTTTCCTCTCCAAAGTAGCAGCTACATAATGGTGTCAAGTCATCTGGACAAAACTAGCTTTATTTGGAAATACTGAGACAAATGGAGGAAGGAAAATATAACAGTACTTGTTACAATAAATGATTACTTTTAATGTTTTCTGCAAATATACATCAAAGTACTGGAGTGTCAATTCTTTGGACTAACCTGGATATGAGAGACTAAAGTTTCAACAAGTTGAATAAAAACTTGAGTTTTAATGTAGAAGATAAAATTTTAGCACCTGATAAAATTTGGATTTTCATTTTAAATAACAGACTAAAACCTGGAAACTCAAACATTTTCCAAACTCAGTTTCCTTTTTGGCAATAAAACCTACTTTTCCAAACTTTCAGAAAATGTCAGAGCCTTTAAACAATATTCATAACTGCAACTACACAGTGGAACGCAGCCTGTTTGCAGCCTGTGGCCCTACTGTAATGACCAAGTTAGGTAGGTAAGCATGTAATGCCTTAATGGATGTACAGCTTGACCAAGGCCCACTTTAGCTGAATGACATAGAGATGGAGACCAACCCGAGGCTGATAGGTGGAGGTGGAGGACAGGGCTGGTGGTTTGGTCTTCGTAAGGCTGCTGTAGTTCCTCTGATCGTGGTACAGTCCAGTCTACGAGAGCAACAACACAATATGACCTCAAACAAGCTGCAGCGCTGGAGATGCTAACCTCCAGGGTCAGACTACGCAAATCATTAGATCTGATTAGTCATGTCTATAAAAGGCAAATAGCCTGAAATAGAAAATCACTGTAAGGTTCTATGAATCTGGACCACCAACACTTAGAGCTGCAGCTGTGATAAACTAACCAGCAGCCCTTTCTTGGAGGAGGAAGCCTTTTTTTGGCCACGTAGGTCATTGTACACAGAACTCTGTTGAGCCACAGGAAAAGCAGAAGGAAGGAAAAAAACCAGGACAGTGAGAAAACAGAGGAACTTTTATAAGCCATAAAAATGACAGAAAGAAATGTTGGATGAAGTCAAACGGACATACAGTGGACCGGGAACTCTTCAGCAGGGAGCTGGAGGAAAGGCCGTCAGACTGAAGAGAGAGAAGGTCTGAGAAGATGGTCGGTCAAATTCAACACACACAAACACACACGCCTGCATGCAGCTTTAACACACACAGCTTTAACACACACACAACACCAAACAGAGACCACTGCAAGCTGTTGCTGGTTTCAAAACCACAATTAGAGTCTTTTTAATGAAGTGTGGGAGTGAACCAGGTTTTCTCTGTCTGTATATAGCATAGAATGATGCAGCTTCCCCCTCCCCCACCTGTTACTGCAGTCATAATGTGGAAACTATTATGACTGCTTATAAAACAGAAGCAGCATCTCTCAAGACAATCAAAATGAAAACAACTGAAATGTTTTACATAAAATAACTGGAAGAATAAATGTGTTTTATTGCAGAGCACTTTAACGCAATAATTTTAATTAGTTAATTAAATGGAATTTAAAGCATTAAAAATATTAACACAATTAATCACATTTCACACAGTAATGTCTGGAGCCGGTAACTTCGTATTCTCGCCCGTGAATCTGACACACAAGCAGTCAGCAACAACAATGAACAAGCTGCTTCTTTTGGCCCACTACAGGTTAATTTTTGCTTCAAAAAATGACTTGATGGGATGCTAGAAAAGGCTATTCCTATGTTAAAGTTGTGCTAAAAGTGATCAGACCTAAAATAGCATCTCAAAGCTAAACATGTTGCAGCAGCGCAGACGTCCCCAACGCAAATGGCAGCGCCACATTTTCAAAGAAGTTCCAGCAGTTCAGAAACTCTGGAAAGCTGAATGGCGAGAATAACACACTGCACCAATCTGATGATTTAAGAACCTCAATAACAGATTACTAATGATCTCTTTGGGAAGCAAGTTGAAAGATTTCAAAAACAAATGACTGAATTTGATGAGAACAGCTTCAGCAACCAAACAGCATTCTGCCTTCAAAGACTCAAGTTCGTCGGTTCGCTTCTGAATACGAGCCTGTCTGAACTTGAATTTTTCCGAATGGGAATGGTGTGCGACTTTAACCGGTAAACAAACTTTCAATGTCATATGAATCTACACAGCAGCTGGAGGGAGCCATTCTGTTGAGCGCCTTTCACTATCTGGAAGGTGAAGACGCTGCTGCCAAAATGTGAAGTTGCATTTGAAATGGATCTATAATGCTTCTAGCGACGGTATGAATGGAACCCTTTGTTATGCTGGAAGTGATTTGATTCCCCCAGAAATATGCATTACAGGCTGGATTGGAGCATGTTTGGAGAAGATTTATTCCACATGCAGGTTTTCCAAACTCCAGTAGTTTAAACAAACTATATTTGTTTTCAGAGATCTTTCTGCACATGTAAACACGTCTGGAGGGAAAGTATTGCAACAACAATCTGAAAGCATCCGCACTACATCCAGTTAAGGAGTTATTTTGATTTGCCTCGGAAATTAGAGTTTATCCCAGCATGCTCTAGTCAGGTCAAACCAGTAGATTAGCTGTTGGACCAACTACTAGCAGTGATAAAATCCAGTAATGATGTTTACTCTCCATACAATACTATAGCATCTATGTGTGGGTGATGTGGACTTAGAATTTTATCAGAATATTTTGTGGTGTTATTGTGATAACAATAAAGATTATGATTAAAAACAATGCATGGAACAGTATTTGTAGTGCCATAAACACAAATATTCCCATTTAGAGTATGGAGCATAGTTTTTCTGCTAAGAGCATTCAGGTGGATGGAGGAGGCATTTTTTACCACTTTAACCCCAATCAGAGCGACACGCACTTAATAAATGCACTGCTGTTACTGTTTCGTACGCTCTTAAGAGTTTTTGGCAAGAATGTGATGCCATAGAATGTGATGAATTGGAAACTTTAAAAAGTACTAAGAAAATTTACAAGTACAACTCTTTACAGTTGGCAATCAAACTGGGTCCTGATCTTGGATTTACGATTAGCAACTTTGTGCACAAGTTACCAAGACCTTTTATTCTATTTGTCCCTAATGACATAAAACTTTGTGAGATTTATTTTTTTCTATGTAAAGTTCTGGAAACAGATGCAGAAAATGGTTCCAACAAACTGAAAGCCACCAAAAAAAAGGCACTGAAGAACAATTGTCCGATATGAAAATCTATAGAGCAAAACATATCTGGCTCATTTGAATAACTGAATGCTCCAACACCTTCTAGGACTTTGGACTCTGCTGGTAATTAGGTCACATTCATGCAGCTGCACTAAAGTGTTGCAGTGACACACCAGGCCGTCCTTCCTACGGGAACTGGATCGACTCTTGATAGAGCCCAGGTCGTGTATGGATGAAGATGTTGACTTTGAATATAAAATAAATGTGAGCATACATTAGAAAAGAATAACATGAATGTGTTTCACACAAAAAAAAACAAATTTCACACATCAGTGTTCGTTTGTACACACCCTATAGCTGCGGACTGACAAAAGATCGTCATCCTGCCCCGGTCGATGTGGAAACAGAGTGGACAAACAGAAAGGGAGAGACAACAGAGGGTGATGAAGGAAGACAGGAAGTAAATGGAGATAAAGGGGAAATGTGTGGAGGAGGATACAGACCCGGTGATGATGGTTGCTGGATCTACTACTACTAGAGGCTCTGGCTTTTTCTGTTTCAGCCTGGAGTCGGGAAAGAAGGTCAGCAAAGATAACGTTTAGTGGATAGAAAGTGTCGAGTTGATTCAGCTGTTAAAGCTTGGAGCACACGGAGCAGATATGTGATAATATCATGCTGGAGCATCAAACCAGTCGTTTATGAATAAAAAAGCTCAAATTTAAAGAACTAAAGTTAGAAGTTCAAACCAATTCGATTCCTGTAGAATCGACCGTCCTATATAAAGCCAGATGCTGAAGCCTGCACTCCAAACAGACTCAGTCACAGTTCACAATGTCTCCAAAGCAAATACATATTTCCACTGTGAGGTACAGAGTAGTCTGGGAGTCAAGTGCAGCTGAAATGGGACTCTGTCCCACACAACCGTGTTAGTGGCAAAGAAAGCAGCAGCACTCGGTGGCTCTCCTACCATCCACTGGTGGATCTGACCCCATTTTCTGCTGCTGCTGGAGGAGGAGTGGTAAGAAAGCTGAACACAGGGAGGAGATGCCAGGAAAAACAGTCATACCTCACTGAAAACCGCTGAAAAAGAAAATCTGGCTAACATTTATAGAACTTTTGGTTTCATTTGTGGACATGCAGCACTTTTACTTATTTATTTATTTTTAAACTTGTGGGATTTGGAAGCCAAACCTCCACAAAAGTGAAAAAGCCGCCCCATTTTGTGTCAAATACCTCTTTCTGCTGCCGTTCCAGTTCCCTCATCCGGATGTCCCTGGCCTCTGCGCGGGCTGCCCTCTTCGCCGCCAGCCTCGCCTCAGCCTGGGAAACACAACAAGAACACACCTGTCAGCCCTCAGGGCAAACCTGGAGGTCACGATCCACAGGCGCAAGCAGCAAACAAAGACAGGGACGAGCGGCACACAGATAAACAGGAGAACAGTAATGGAGGAGTATTTTTAGGTATTCAAAACATTGACTTCCTGCTGGAGAGGAGAGGTTGGAAAATGCGGAAGAGGTTTCATTGAATCAACCTGAGGAAGAAGAGATAAAACTAAAACAGTTTTAGAGAAATGTTACCATAGTGATCTTATCAGAGTGATTCTCGTCCTGAGGATTTTATATCCTGCATGACGGGAAGATGTGTCCCTTATCTGGACTCGTAGTCCAGAATCCATCCAGAGAATACAGGAAGTTTCTTGCTTCTCCCACTCGTCATGAATTACGTTCTACATAGTATGAAGTTCATATTTCAGGAGAAAAAAAAGCACTTTTTTGTCATGATTTGTCATAATTCACACAAGGACTAGTGGCAATGTCACACTGAGTCTTTGAAAGAGAGCAGCCAACGTTACACAGCTCTGCAGTTTAACAGGATTTTACTCATTTTCTAAAGAAAAATGCTGACATGTTGAGCATTTTATAATTACTGGATAGAAAATTAGAATAGGTTTTATATGACGATTCTCTCTCCAGATCTAATTGTTATTTGCAGAACAGGTTTGGTCCAAGCTGTCTTGGTCTTCCCTCCATCCAGGACTTATACAGATTAACTCAAACCTGCTAATTAAAAATAATCAGCAGGTTTGATTATTTTTAAAGTGATCAATATTAGAATTTATGAAGAAAGGTTTGTTTTTTTAATTTTATTTATTTGCATTCAGTTTGATCTACTTTCCACCTCAGTCTGCTGTTGATCTCAAGAAAATACCATTTTGTTTTGTGTTATGCCATTCACTACTCAATGAAGTGTCAATAAACCGATCGGATCAGAATGGATGCATGGGTTTTTCTGATGGCAGAAGATAAAAATAGATTTCAGGCATTTCAAATCAAAACATTTAAGAGTTTCAAGGCTTTTCTGACGTTTCCTAATGGTGCAACTCAGCACCAAATTTAGACTTTTGGGGAAACGTCGGGATACATCATGCATTCTCTGCTCCCTCTGCTGAACTTTTCCAGCTGTGAGGTAGTCGTGTGCGACTCTCATCCATAACAACATGTGTGAACCATCAACTTTGGGGGGGCTAATTTAAAGCCCTCATGGGGAAGAAGCTAACAGTTTATAAACATAACTTGTTTCTAATCTGCCTATAAACAAAATCGAACTTATCCTGCCCTTAACGTACATAGCTAAAACCAATAAAGACTCCATGAGGCAGGAGCAGAGAAGTTACACTTATAAAATCTGCCCAACAGGAGGTCATTTTACAGAATACCTCAGCAGAAGGTTATAATTTAAACAACCCCTGGATAGGCTGGGGGAGGAGCCACTTAGTCATGCAGGTTTCTGTGTAGCCAACTCCTTTATTACCTAATACATGCTGGAAATACCGCTGAAACAATTTAAACATGTCATCAACAAAGAATGGCACCCAAGTTCATGCAGCCAGGACCTTTATCTTCAACTAAAAGACAGTCCATAAATACTAGAGATAATGTGTACAGTATCTCACAGCAGACAAACACTGTCAGCATTCCAGCCTCTTATCTGCACTGCCAGCACAAGAGGCCTAAAAGTAGAGCTGTTTCTGTTCCACCAACAGCCTGCAGCAAACACAGCAAAAACATCACGATTTTCATTTGATCAAAATGAGCTATTGCTTCAGAGGACCTGAAGGGACAGGTTGTGGTTAAAGTTGATGAAGCTACTGAAAACAAAAAAAATCAATAGTTTTTCTGGAACGCTGCAGTATTGGTGACCAGAGAGGAGCTTCCAAAGTTCAGCTTTAGAACCTGAGAATGTCATTTGTTTGTCAAACGTGTTTTTGTACCACAGATATAAATGTGAGCTTTCCAGCATTAAAGGAGGCAAAATAAACAATTTTTCTGTTTGCGTAGCTATGATTTATTCACACCTGCTATTATTAAATTTTAACCAAACCATGAGCTTGTTTCTCACATTAGTCCAGATTGTCTGTGCAGATGTGAAAACACTCAACCAAATGCAGGTGTGGACCAAACAACCAGACAGAGATAACATTTTTAAGGTGGTTTCAATTTGGTATGAATACAGACCAGCCTTGGTCCAACAAACTACATGAAATACACGTCCATTTTTATGGTAAAAACGAATCCTTCAGTGTTGGTAACGCTATGACTTAACAAGAACTTTGTCAAAGTAAGTTTGTTTTCACATCCATGTTTTGTCCCGCTCCATTATTTCTTGGAGGAGGAATGATTAAAATCTGAATGGCTTCGTATACAATATGAAAGCAAACTGCATCAAACTAAAAAAAAAAAAAAAACTCACAAAAATTAAAGTCAGATTTTGGTCTGAACTCAATAAGCAGACCAAATAACTTGACTTCTGGTGTGAATATACCTTTAAAAATGTCAAAATTTTAATTAAAACGCTACGATTTAAGCTCAATCTATTTAATAAAAGTAGGTTGAAGTAGGTCAACCTTCTTCAGTAGTATCAAACTACACTAAGATGAGATATTTATGTTAAATATTTACATTATTTATATCTCCAAGTCACTTGAAATGCCGGTCCTTGGTTGGGCTTTTTCTTATTTCAAACTAAATATCTAAAAGGTTTAAAATGATGGAAAGAATAAAAAAAAGGTCACCATGATTGTTTAACTACATTGATTTGGTTTTAAATCTAAATAGATGCAAGTCAGCAATCAATACTGCTGTTATGTCTGTCAATTAATATTTACTCGTATTTGTTTCTCTAGACGTCTGACACTGAATAAAAATGACCACACAGTTAAAACTGCTTCTCTGCTTCAGTTACCCATCATGCTTTGCTGCGTCACCATCTCATCTCCAAACAAATACCACATGACCCAGCCTCCCCCCTTTTGAATTAGTCTGAAAACCAATAATTTAGCAAGTGCTTATTTTAAATTTTGGCTCATTGCTGTATCAAAATAATCAGTGTTACTTTTTAACATATTATTTCTGCAGTAGAATGAATATTTGTTGCTTCTCTGTTTTAAATCTAATCTCTTGCATCATGTGAAACATTTATTTTTTGTAATTTCTGAGAATCTCATAACTTTGTAGATTTTATTTTTACACAATAAAATCTGAGGTAATGCAAAGATTAAAAAGTGCAAGTGAAGAACTGAGTGCAGGAGAAGGCCGCCTGGTGTCAGAGGCAGCTGGCTGTGTGCTCTGCACCTGTTGATCTGTCTGACAGGACGACCTGCTCTCTGTCTCTGTCCTATCTATAGCCCAACCCGGCCCGGCCGCCCCGTGGCCACGCCGCGGCCCTGAGAGGGTAACCTGAGCAGGACGGCTCCAGCAGCACGGCACACCTCCAACACGCAGCTAATAACCGCCCAGCAGCCGCGCCGGCGTGCCGCTATCAGCTTCTCAATTAGCAACAAGCTCCCGATGACGAGTAACAATCCACGTTTTATTTTTCATATAATCTAAGCAAAGCAATAATTATTCTGTGTCTACAGTTTAGGAAGAGGTTTGAAAAGTATAAACAACAAATGACTGCAGGGAAATGCAGATGCATGGTAAAACATCCTGATTTCACCTGTAAATACTGAGTTTTATATATTTGCTTATCCAACTAAATCATAACTTTGTCTTACTTTTAATAATTAATGGTTGTAGATTTGCTAGAAATCCGTTTTATTTTCAGGTTTGTCATGTTATTGCTCTCCTGACATGAGAAATTACTGCAAATCGAGTCTTTGAGTTTTTCTTCTGCTCAATTTGTAATCTCACTTTTAACAAATACTGCTTCAAAAAATTATTGATAAAATAAGAACTTAGTTTCCATTCAGTGACGGATTTCATCTATTTTTGATGGGGTCGGGACTTTAACCCTGTTAATTATGATTCATTAATCACATAGATTTTAATGGTACAATTTTTTAAATTCCATTTATCACATTTTAAAAAAATAGTTTCCAGCTATGAATGACTGTTCAATCATTTAGCAGTACTTGGGGTTTTTGAATTAAAAAGGTTGCTTATTTTGTTGATATATATATAATGTGATTTATAAACAATACATCCTGGA
Source organism: Poeciliopsis turrubarensis (assembly GCA_010277015.1). NCBI lineage: Eukaryota > Metazoa > Chordata > Actinopteri > Cyprinodontiformes > Poeciliidae > Poeciliopsis > Poeciliopsis turrubarensis. The sequence continues at coordinate 398,370 of VMRN01000156.1, read as the reverse complement.
ATAAACTTGATAAATTTTAATTGAGTCTATTTTAAAGCATTTAAATAATATGCTTTGTTTTATGTTTGCTTTTCCAATTTTATTGAAATTATTCATGTAAAAATGTGGCGCTGCTTTCCTTGAAAAGAAAGGCTGATTTTCTTGGGAATTAAATAAACCTGAGTTTATAATCTTCAGTCTGAAAACTAAACTCACTCTGGAGAGAAGGTGTTTCGCTTTCCTTTGTGACAAAGGCCTTTTGATCTGCCTATAAAATCCACTGCATTCACATAAAGACACTCCCTCCAAGCAACGAGGGAAGCCAAGACCTGCTATCGCTGCCAACCAGCGCGCCCCTTAGATCCTAATCTCAGACAACAGGTAATCATTGTGGAGCTTCAGCCAAGGCTGGGTTTGTTAGCAAGCTGCTGGCATTCAAACCCTGACAGCCAAGAAGTAACCCAAGGTGCCTCAGAATGCGGCCGGTGACGCTGCAGGCTCAAATTCACCGTCATCCCCAGCAGCAACAGCAGCGGCGCTTGCCAAGCCCAGACATGCAGCCTGCATGGTCAGCTAGCAACCAGACTCAAACTGCACTCTGTGGGGTTTGTTTCTGTTTAGTTTTCTAAGTGATAAGCGTTTCTCTGACCCCCTGAACTTGCTGCACGGTTGATCTAATCTTTGCTTTGCTGCACAAAGAGATTCAGATTTAGGAGCGGACTGGGAGGGCCGGGTGACTCATGTTTCTATGATCGGCCTGCGCGACTATAAAGAGAGCAAACGGAGCCGAGCGCTGCCTGCAGCTTTTAAACATCCCAGACTGACTTCGAACAAAACAAGGCAAACACCCGAGATTTATCCTGAATTTAAACGTTTTTTATGAATCCAGGAAGTCCGTGGGTTTACTCTGGTCTTTACAGAAAGCCTGGCCCGGGTTCTTTTCTATAATGAGACAAAACGGCAGAACCTGACGATGGAAAAAGCCAAAGGAATGAAGGAGCTGCAGTCGAAATCATCCCGACGTGTCTTTACAGGCCAGGCAGCCCGTTCTCCTTCAGTTTGCTTTTTTCTACCAAACAAAAATACTTCTCAGTCAGCTTCAGACCAGCTGTCCAGAACCCGGCCCGCTCTGACCACAGCAAATATTAACCAGCAGAACCAGAACGGCCACATGTGGACACAAAGCTTCAAATTGGCCAAACTGGCTCTTAAACCAGAGTGCTGGGTGGAAAGTTTTACAAAGCTCAATGCTGAAACGCCACATGTAAACAATGCTGACTCAGCACAGAGGGGACGGTGGTCAAGTTGCCCTTTCCAGCTTCGCAGCTCAAAATGGACGGACTGGTTCCGAAGCTTTCAAACCCATGCTGAAGTAATTTTATGTTTCATAAACTTTGAAAGCTGTTTAAAGTAGTTTTCAATATTCTGCTAAGTTTACTGTAACTAAATATGGTTTTCAATATCAACAATCAAAGTCAGGGGTCAGAACCGGTCCAAACATAAACCACAATCAAAATAAATGGAAATGAGTTGAAATGCAAACAATAAAAATAATACGCAGTTAAATGATTCATAAGTTGTCAGCTGAAGGTCCACAGTGGAGATAATCTGGAGAAATCACAACTTGATTTTTTCTAGAAGTTTCTACTCAAATATTTTCTGTTTCTTTTACAATATTCTAAAAAGTTTATCCTAAAGGAATCATGAAAGTCATTAATTTTTCCAAATTAATGTTTGACAAAATATTTAATGATTAATAACTAAATAAATTGTGTGTTCTGTTACTTTAAACATTTTATCACTCTTTAGACTCCGATTTAATTCAACACCTTCAGTTTGAAAGGTTTCCCTTTAATGAGTCATAATAAAAGTTGCTGCTGTTCAAATCGATGCTTTTCCATTTTGAATGAGGCAGCGTAAAAGCTCCAGTTAAAACAGGAACATTTTAGTTGGATTAAATCACACTTGCATCGGCTGATGGGTGGGATAATTGACGTCAGGTACATTAAAGGACTCTCCTCCCAGGCGATCTTACCTCCCGAGCGATGCTGCTCAGAGCCTCGTCCTCTGCTGAGAACCGATCTTTTAAAGGAGCTCGTTTTCTGCCGGTGCCTTGTGTCCCCATGTTAGCGCAGCAGCTGAGATTTCACCAAAGTGTAAAGCTAGAAAGAAAAGGCAACGCTGAAAATACCTGGAAGAAAAACAGAGACAGAAGAAAACAATGTAAACAATGGGAGACTATAAACCAGCATGTTGGAGGAAAAGTTTAAGCATCACAGCTGTTTGTAGAAAACACACTGTAATTAACCATAATATTAAGACCACTAAAGTCCTGATTAGATTCCTCTGAGATTCCTGTTTTGGTAATCTCTGATGTTGCAGCTTAAAAACATTCTTTGATTTCAGAAGTGGCTCTCGAGACCCAAATGTGTTGATTTATGGCCGCCAGAAAGCCCCCGTGCCTCGCTTTGGGAACCACTGCTGCAATGCCATTTCTGGCCTGATCAGATTTTTAAAAATCTTTAATTTTGGCATTAAAAACAAATTCAGGAAGGCAAAATCACTTAATGTTTCCTCAGCAGTTAGCTGAGGAAACATTAAGCCGTATATTTATGAAAGAGAAGCAGCTTTATCACAACTTTTACTGTTTCAAAAGCTAAGAACAAAGACAGAGTTAATATCTTAAACATCTATTGTGGCTACCATTATTAACAACGTTTCTCTGAATGGAAACGTTCATCTGCAAACTCCAAAAACTAAGTTACTGTTGGGATTGTTACTCCAGCTGTTTCACTTGGCTGATTGGCTTCATCACTCCAGCAGTGATGAAGCCAATCAGATAACACAAGTTTTCTTTTTGGATGCCCACTATATGCAGTATGTTAACATGATTGTAACATACTCAGAGTGTGAGTATATTAATTTGCTTCGATGTTGATACAATGTTTTGTCAAAATGACAAAGTATGTCACAATATGATTGTAATTCAATTTAATTCTCAAATCTGTGATTTCATATATTATTTAAAGACTTAAAATTTACATTTTACATCATTGGATTGTCAATCATTTAATCAACATACTAGTAAATACTGTGATTTATATCGACATGAAACAGAACAAAAGTCCTGAAAGCTCTATTATAGAGACGTTTCCTTCTATTGTTATGAAACTGAAAAAAGTGCATAAAAGTGGTTGCTGATGCATTTGCAGACCAAAAATGGAGGGAGGTCTTGTTTATGATGATTTAATCAATAGAAATAAGGAACTAATCAGACATCTCAGCATTTGACCAAGTAATTAAATTAAAGTCAATCATGAGAAAATTAGCTGATAAAAACTGTCTACTGTGCCTCTTCAAACAAGTGTCATCATCTTGTTCTGTTCAGTATTACTTTTTGTTGAACATTTGGTGACATATTTTGAATGGTAACCTTTGTGTAACTGTTTCTGCATGATCACAAAAACATGGATGGATTGTTACACAGGAGCAGGTGACAAAAATTCACCCGAAGGCTTTGAATTCAGGTCTAAATCTGTCTTTGTTGGAGGAGTCACCAGTTTCCTGGATGTTTAGGTAGGCGGCTAGGACTCATGTAACAAACACATGAATGCCAGAATGTGGGCTTTCAGACCTGAACACCACAACAGAACAGGATGAGCTGCAGTGCTTGCCCTCAGTGTGGGCGGTCATGATGTTATGGCTGTCTGGTGGATTTTATAGCTACATTTAACTGTATATGCAACAAACCATTCAACCCTCACTGACGTATGGGTCCCATTAGGGTTTCTGATCGACGACTGCGGCTTACGTAAACCTCTTTTAATGAGACTTCAGCAGCTTCATGGAAACATTACATTCAAACAACTGGTAAATTATTCATTTGAGATGGCTAGTGCAGCAGATTGTTTACAGACAAACCTGCATTAAACAGACCTGTCTGGGCCCAGACCTGGGAGTTCTGCCCACACTGGTCAATACAGAGTCCAAATTTAAACATGATGGAAGTGAGGCCACATCCCAATACTCATATTATTCATAATATCAGAGTAAGTGTTGAAAATATTGCAGGATTATTGGGATTAAGTGTTTAGTTGATTGTCCTCAATTCATACTTTGCATAACAATAAGATATTCAACCTGTTGCTATGACTGCAATTACCAGCGGCCCAGAAATAATATTTAGAGGTTATTACTGAATATTTTGGCAATGATTGGATTTAGAGTGTAATTTATTTATTCAAAATAAATTACACTATAAATTTTATTTTTACCATAATATCTCAAAAATCTCTAGTGACTCTGGGACCCTAATTTACAAATGAAAAGCTAAATTTACTTTCATCTCTGCAACAGACCAGTCCAGTTCTTCCTAACTGAGGCATGATGCTTCTGACACTATCTGTATTTCTACTGACAAAACTGAAATAATGAAACTAATTTACTTAATAGAAATGAGGCAAAGTAAATAAAAACTAACAAAACAATAACAAGTTTTTGCTTTTTTCCGCGTCATCAAAACCAGTGTGTTTTTCTGGTTCCAGAGTGGCTGCTCCACATTATTGATACATCCATGCATAAAAAACTGACTCCAGCTGCAGGCCACCTTATTGTGAATCTGCCCTCAACTCTTGAATGGGTTTGCTTCACAAATCTTTTTAAGCTGCAGTTATCCCTGCTGCTCATCCACTTTTTCTACCACATGTTTTCCTTCCACTCAATCTTCCATTAATACAGTATGCTTGGTCAGAGCACTCTTAATTGGCAGCTTTTGTAGCAAAGCTGGAAAATAAATTAGTCGACTTCAGCATGATTCTGAAGGACATACAGTAATATTTTTGCATTATTATCACCAGAAATAAACAAACTGCATGTAATAAATCTATACAAATTTCGTTTTTTTTTTGCATTGAAATGACCGAAATACATGAACTTTTCGATTGTATTCAACTTTACACCCGCCTGTAGTTACTTATCTTGTCCTTTTAGATGTTAATTATTGGATGATTATCTAATGCATTCATCTGCACGTCAACAATGACTGAGGTTGCCTCAGTCATTGAGGCAACTTCAAAGACTGAGGCATTGAGGTTGCCTGTTGCAGACAAAATAACTCATGAGTCAATGGACCCAGAGAGAGCTATGCGCTCTCCGTTAAAATATTTCATGATCTAATTCCTTTGGATCGAAAACTCAAAGCTACAAGTCGAAAACTTAGCGATCAACCAGAAGAAGAATGAATTAAAACCACTCCATTATATCATTTGTAACAGTTTCAAATGACTGTAAATGATATGGAAAGTGCTGAAATATACATTACTGAACGATAATCAGCTGGGTTCAAACGAAACACAGCATTACTCTTTCTACACATATTTATCCTTGTAAATAATACTCAGTAATAACCTTGGCTTGATTTACTCCTTGGTTAAAGAGATAACAATTAACGCCTGTTGGTCTTAACGTGCTGGGCTACAGCTCCAAAGAGCTAACTGGAACGGCTAACTAACTAGCATTCCTCACCTCTGGAATTAACCATAAACTTTCCAATTTAAACTCTTCCTGTGCGTTTAAGAAACCCAACGCTTTACTGGCCGAGAATCCCTCCGATAACAACGACAATCCACCATTAGAAACACTCCAGCTAAAGCCCAGCTACAGAAATAAATAGCTGGGTGGTTCACAAAGTTAGCAGCGAAGCTAACCTCGACTCTCCTGAGAGACAGGGCAAACTGGGATTCATTTTTTTTTCAAGCCGAAAATGTATAAGTTTACCTTCGCGACAGCTTCAAGCAAAGCGGTTATTCTCCCAGGGTTTTTGTCCTCTATCTGCCGGTGTGTTTGGGCAGAGCCATTCGGGTTTACTTCACAGAATGGGAGTGTTTTTGTCCACTCTGACAGCTGTCATCAGTCCGCCTTTCTTTCCTCTGCTCTCCTTCAGTTTTCACTGGCGAGCTGAACAAGGTCCCGGATGTTAGGGGAAAATTAGGGTGTGATGCTGCCTTCAGGAGCAGCCGGGAAATTCCATTTCTTAAACCGGTTTTGGTGACGTTCTTTTTCCTTTTATTTTCATTTTTATCATTATTATTATTTTTTATATATAATAATAAATAGATTTAGTATTTTTGGAAAGTAATTTTGTAAATTCTTTTTATTGCAATCGAAATACATATTTTACTTTTCAATAACAAGACAGTAAACAGAAACCTACAAGAAATTAAAAAGATAAAAATTTCCCAACCAAAAAAGGGATTAAAAAAAGACAGAGGAAAGATTATCCTGCCTTAAATTACTTTTAGATATTAAAATAGGACACTATTTTGCAGTTGGCCTAAAAGTTGTGAAAACCAAATTGATTACTCACCATGTTTTATTACAAACCTTTCCATTGACATGTTAAGAACACAAACAACAAAACAAAACCGAATTAATGCAGAAATATATCATAAATAATAATCAAATTCATGACAGTGGTAAGAACAGAAGATATAGACCAATTAAGTAGCGTCTGCTTTTTCATATCCACTTTTGTATTTTTATTTATTTATTTATTTATTTATTTATTTATTTTTTTACAAAAATCATTATCAACATCAAAGCTGCAACATCTTTTTTGTATATTTTGCTTTAAACATTCTAACTGAACATAAAGACAATGTACTCAATATAGAAA